>NJRQ01002252.1:0-15936 GCA_003063805.1 Aphaenogaster ashmeadi | reverse complement strand
AGAGAGAGAGAGAGAGAGAGAGAGAGAGAGAGAGGGAGGATGAGGGAAAGAGACGAAAAGCAAATAGGCATACAGGGATTAAAAAATGAAATACGAAAATTGCTAAACATTATGACAAAGATACGCATGTTCATAAGATGTGGTAAGTCTTCCTATTCGCGCAGTATCCGATATACATAAAGATACTGTTCTGACAACATCGATAGCAGAACGTTCGTGTTAGATAGTTAGATGATGACACTACCGCGCGAAAGTAAGAGCACGCGCGGTCGCCGAAAAGACTACCTCGACGCGTCTCGGTTCTACCTTTCTGAAAAGACTCAACGTGATGAAACCTCACCAACTTCCGCACTTTGATAACGACTACAAAATAATATCATAGAGCGTATAACTCTCGTAATATGATCGTACCAGCATTTATGCACGAATCCATGCGCATACAAAGTCACGAGTTTTCACCGAGCTCAGCCACGACATCCAGAAAGTACTCGCAAAAATCAACCAAATTATAGATATATTGCCGCACAAATTGTACAGAGTTGCCCTTTCATGGGGATATTGGAACGTACGGCGGAGAGAGATTCGGCATGTAAGTTCGTAATGTAAGCGAATCCCCCGTGATGGAAATATTTGGATGCACTTTGGATGCGGTACTTACGACTATGTGATACAGACACCTACCAATCCACAACAAATTTTCGATTTAGTTACGAGTACTTCGTTATAAATGCTAATTTTAAAATACTCATTTTTCATGGAGAGTTTAAGTATGTGAATTCGATAGCTTTTCCAGATACACAGGTATTTCGATGACATATCTTTATATACATGTACATACATTTGCATGATTGAAAGCATATTACTTGTTATCGACGGAATAAGTGAATTGGAAATTGGATTAATACAAGTTTGACGTAAGATATGTAAGATATTTTGAGATAATATGTCAGTTTTATATCTACTACAATGTAAACGTGCTAGTTGATACGCAAGCGTAGAATTTGAGAATATGCAGAGACTTACACAAATCTCCCATTCTCTTGCAATTAATACATAATTATCCCGTATGTGTATGCGCGTACAATGATAAACAGTCACGTGCGTAAAAGTGTTTATGTGTATGTGTGTGTATACATACATATACATGTAGAAAGAGAGAGAGAGAGAAAAGAGAGAGAAATAGAGAGAGGAAAAGACAACAGTCAATAACCAGTCACAAAAGTACCTTTTAGTCGAGTTAGCGAGCTTCTCTCTACGCTCAGGGTCAGACTGAAACAAACATCATGACGCGTCATTTTTAACGCGATTCATTAAGACAGTCGTTGATTGGTAGGTAAGTTGGATAACTTTATAGGTTAATAGATGAGAACATTTTTCTCAAGACATAGACATAGAAATTGACAACTGACTGACGATAGAATTGACGATAAATCTGCTTCGTCAATACGACGAAGGATCAATGCGAAAATTATTCGATGCATGTAAGGTTGCATTACGATCGTTACACATTACTCGTCATAACGGAATGGACTCGCACGTTGTCTACTTTTATATAATTATACAAGATATATATGATACGTAATATACCAAAATATGTATAATTGTGTGAAAGAATATGCGAAAATTATTCATCTAATAATATTCTAATGACGTTTTTTTAAATATAATCTCGAAATGCATTTCAACTTTTTCATCTGTAATATAGATCAGCAATCAAATTCCAAAGTAAAATTCTCTTGATATAAGTGCTGCTTGATGGAATATAACAAGATCTTAATTATTTGTACTTTTAAAAATTAATCGAATAAAACTTTCTTGACGTTTCCATTATTTATATTTCAAAAATCATCAATATCTGTTTAGAAATAATAAAACAACTACAATTTCTTTTTATATCTAACGTTTAATATCTGTAATAGATTAGCATACTAGAAGAGCATATATATAAGTATTTGCGAAGGAAACGTATACACCAAGCGTCTTGACACATTTCGTATATAACATATCACTTATATGCATATAAAAACAGCGTCGCTATAATAATTTAATTTAACCTTTCTTTTCTATAATCCAATTACTTATGAAAATGTAACAGGTACGCATCGTATCTTCACTTTGATATTTCTCTGGAGTCTATTAGATGTTTAATTGTAGGTAATAATTTCTTAAAAGATTGTAAACTTTGCTGCACAAGTAACTGATCAAAACCGAGCGATGTAATTATTTCCCAAAGGAACAAAACAATCATAGACTGGCTTCGATCTTTTTCAAGTATCGATTAGTTCATATTTTGTATGCGATCATCTCAATAAATATTTATACAAGCGTCTGATTGACGATGCATCACATTTGATTAAATAATGAAGATAAAGACATCAAAATCATTGTGTATATAATCGTAAATAAATATTTGTACAGAGATTCCTGCGTTTTAATCCTTGGATTCTTACATTTGACTCTCTTTAAGAAGAGGAATTTAATTCTTTTTAAAGGTATGTTAGATCGCTGAATATAAAAACGACAAGATCGAAACTAAATAAACTTAAATAATAATCTAAAGTGGTGTATCCAATATAGCAAATGCAAAGAATAAAATATTTTCAAATTCTAATGAAATTATGTACTACGATATTTGAGGGGAAGAGACTGAATAGAAAAATGATGTCAAAACATAGAAAGTCTTAAATGGATTTAATATGGCAAATGCAAAAAACAAGATGCCTTGAAATTCTAATAAGAGTTTGTGTTGAGACGTTTTTATAGAATTACACAATATAGATTTAATTTATAAAATAAAAGAATTACAAAATATAACAAAACGTATACTAATGAGAATTACTTTAAATTAAAAAAATTGTCAACTTAATATATACCGCGGATCCGCCAATACCAATTAATAATACTGCTATATTTCTCTATTATTGAAAAACAAAAGACTCGAGAGTTTCATTTGTATCGAATATATTTATACATAGTATAAACATTATAAGAAATTTATATTACCAGAATCGTATTTGAGTAATTATTACGCAAAGGTAACACCGCGCGTCGCATCAAACCTTTTATCATGATTAATCTAAGAATTTTTTAATATTATCGCATAAATAATTTTTTATAATTCGTATTTATCATAATATTTCTTGTTTAAAGTTGAAGCAATAAAATATTAATAAGCTCTATAACCTTAACCACTCAATATTTACCAGAGATTGATTTTTTAAACATACTGGGACATACATATCCCACTCGATATAAAAGGATTAAAAAAGTAACATAAACTTTATGCAGATAATTCTAAACTGACAGTAAAACCAGAAGCGATCGGATATTATCTTCAACATTCGTCTTCAACACACATCGATTTACCGATTTGATATGTCAGTAAACTTAATTTAGATTTATCGTACATAAATGTTCAAAATGTAAAACTATTTCAATCAAAATTTCAAAGAGTATGTATAAAAGTATACGCAGTGTATTAGTAGCATATTATTTAAAGTATATGGCTCGTCGATTATTAAATAAATTATTAAATAAATAGATTATTGCAGAGAAGAGAGCAAGAAGAAGGATAAACTGATCTTTCTAGTTTACATTGCACATTTCTAATTTGTTATCGCATAAGTTTTTAATAAAAACATAATTATCTATATTAATTAATAAAATTCAAATTCCTTTTGTTACTATTTACTTACGTAAATAGATATTACCCAGGTAGCAAGCTGACGTTATTTGTCGTCATTTTGACGTCAAAATGACGTTTAATGTCGTCAAAATGACGACAAATAACGTCAGCTTGCTACCTGGGTATGCTTTCTATCTCCTGTGTGATTTACATTTTAATATATTAATGGCACGAACTTTAAAAGATTAAATCGATTAAACAAATTCACCAAATAAATTACGAATGGAAGAAAATATTATAAACGACACTGGAAGAAAATATTTATTAAACCGTGAACCATACCATAAAATATATAGAGATTAAAATATAATACATAATTAATTGCTATGTACAACTTTCAGTTTGAATTTCATTAGTTTATATAGTTTATAACATTCTCTTGCGAATTTCGATGTATATATATACATATCTACATATATATATGTACACGTAGTCACATTAATACATATTCCGTAATAGGCGCCCGATAAGCGCCTAAATTTACGTATTAAGGCATTAATGATCCTATGCACATACATATATTATCTTTCATGAAACGAGGTCATGATTGTCGCTGAAAAAATAATTGTTACACGAGTCCCAACGACATTAAAAAAAGAAAACGGTAAGATTTAACTGTTTGAATAGATATCATTTTTCATTCAAATATCAGGAATGACAAGTTCAAGGAAAACGATATATATTAACAAATTAACACATATAACCCATCGCTTTCCGCTTCTCAATAATATCAATTCTCTGTGATCGAGATGCATATGATAATTAGTGGCCGACAAGATATTAATTTGACTGTGCACACTCAACGTGAAGCGCATTAATCGCTCTGAAAGCGTAGTCGACGCGATAAGTTCAGTTAAATGCATATTAGTTAAATAGTTAAAAGTTATTGGTCACCAAACACATGCGCCCCAGACCCGTGCACGTACGCGGGGGGGGGGGAGGGGGAAGAGTGAGGAACGGAGGGAGAGGGAGAAAATAGTGAAAAGGATTTAAAGTCATGTCATGTCTTGCAGCTCGCGATTCGATGGTGCGAAGATCGTTAATGTCCCACTTCGATGATTCGTATTTCAAATCGTAGTCAAGATCCTACGAATCTCCAGTATTTATCGAGAAACACCTCCACGGAAGTATTTATTAACGCGATATACATATTATTCGTTACGTATTACGTATTCTAATTTCGATCTTACTACCAGTAAGAAAACAATAATTCTTTTTCCTTCAATACAACTGTCATTTAAATCGGAAATTCCTAGATTTAAGCAGTTTTCACGAGCTGTGGCTGCTTAAAAATAATGTAAGAATCTTATTTATCACCGATCGCAATTTTTCAGTTAGTTATCTTATAAATTATCACGTGTGAGGTAAGAGTATACACGGGAACCAACTATAACGTACATAAATCTCTAACTTCTTCTCGCCAATGAAACCGTCTTAGCTCGATAAAGAGTAGGCTTACAAATACATCATAAATTCTTTAAACAGATAAATGAAATTTATATTTAATATTCCAAAATATTGTCAAAGTTTCCATTCGCTTTTAGTGCCGCTAGCTGTTATATAAAATTTGTTTGTTGCCTATTTCCGTAACTTATAAGCCTGCTTCACTAATTAAAACGGCTTCATTAAATACGAATCGCAAAAATTGTTCACACATATTTCCTCATATCTAACGAATGTAACGATTCGAGATGTGGTAAATACGTATATCGCCGACATTTAAAAAATTGTATCCGTATTAAAAAAATTGCTTGTAAAGAATTTCTCGTTGGAAGAAGCATATTGCCTAACTTTGCAGCAATTATTCAATCATAGTATATTAGAATATATATGAAAGAATGTGCAGATGCCTCGTTCCTCCCTCCTCGTGCGAATCATCGGATAGCAGTCAGATTCAAGTGATTCGCAACATTGTCGAGAGACACAATTCCTAAGTCCGGCGAAAATCGGCGAAATCTAGCGAGTACATACCCGTTTGCGAATGCGGGGATTCTATTCCACGATGTCCGTCTTCCGGCCTGAGGACCGACGAAAATGTCGGTGCGCTCGAAACCGTGACTGTCGGCGGCTTCTCAGTCTTATCGTTCCTTATTAGTTGATGAACCGGTGGTGGACCTGCGCACGAAAGAATACGTGGATCGACATGGATCGATTTCCAAGCGACAAAGCAAGGATCTGATTGCGAGACATTTTGCGGAACAATATATAAATCATAAAACGAAACGTGATCGTATATGAATTAGGTCTATATTGTTCTTTTCAAACACGGCTGCGGTAGAACTGCATGTGTCTCTTTTAGATAAGTAGGTTTAAGTTTTTCGTCGTATTTTACAACCATAGAAACAATCGTTATTATTAACTTACGATGTTACTTACGACATCGTTATTTATTAAGTTATGAATATACGTTCGATCGCATGCTCCATACGCCAACGTTAATATAAAGGGGTACACATGTACGATAAAAAGAAAATAAAGAAAGGTATCGCGGGAATGTAATTGGCAATGATCCAAATATGCTTATCGCGAAAATTTTTCTGTGCGTATATCACGCTCGAATAAAGTGGTCATTTTATTTCGACTATAAATTTCGTCTATCTGTTTGGCGATTGGCACCGTCCTGTAGAATTAACGTTTCTTACAATGAGACACATCCTTTGTACCACCTCATATGTCATCCTTTAATTGTCCTTTTTGATTGCCTTCGTCCCCTCTAATATCGTCCTTACTTGTCCGTTCTCGCTCTCGCTTCCCTTTATCCCTAACATCACCAACATTGTTTGCCGATATTGTCGTTTCGTATAATCAAAAGAAACACACAAATCTGTTTAATTACACAAGTCAAATAGCACGCTAACTTGAAAGATATATACTCGAAATATACTTTCGCTGACGAGTTCTTCATCTCGTTATATTTTTCATCTCTATGAGTACAAGATTGGATAACGTAACGTCTGCGGAAGGTAAGGTGAGAAAACATATTAACATATATGGAAAGAATACATGTACATAATTAATCATGACGCAAAACAGTTCAGGACATGCATGTAATTTCATCTTTTCTTTTCTTTCCTTCCGCTTTCGTCTTCGCCTACAATCTGACATTTATATCGAACGGAACATACATCTATATGCTGAAAAAGAATTACGAGGGTGTCCTGAAAAGTAATGCTTCCTATTTTTTTTATTTAAAAACGGGTATAATTATTTGAGTAAAACAAAAACGGGTAACTTTCTACAACTTTATTCTTGATATCTATATAATTGTTTCTCCACATAATCGCCCTGGCGATTAACACATTTCTGCCAACGGGAGATCAGTTTCTTGATACCGTCACTGTAGAATTGTTCATTTTGACGACGAAACCACAGCCTCACTTCTGTCTTCATTGCATCGTCAGAATCAAAGTGAAGTCCTCTCAGGTGTTCTTTAAGTTTTGGGAACAGATGAAAATCTGATGGAACCAGGTCGGGACTGTATGGTGGATAATCTACGACAGTGAAACCAAGACGCTGAATCTCTCCAGTTGTCATTGCGCTGGTGTGTGGTCGGGCGTTGTCATGCTGAAGGAGAGACTGCTCCATCTGTTCCCAAAACTTAAAGAACGCCTGAGAAGACTTCACTTTGATTCTGACGATGCAGTGAAGACAGAAGTGAGGCTGTGGTTCCGTCGTCAAAATGAACAATTCTATAGTAACGGTATCAAGAAACTGATCTCCCGTTGACAGAAATGTGTTAATCGCCAGGGCGATTATGTGGAGAAACAATTATATAGATATCAAGAATAAAAGTTGTATAAAGTTACCCGTTTATGTTTTACTCAAATAACAATAACTATACCCGTTTTCTAATTAAAAAATAGGAGGCATTACTTTTCAGTACACCCTCGTCTTTATAATGGTAAAGCTATCATCCTCTCTGAGGACAAAGCAATCCAAAGTCATAAAAATTAATAGCTGTTGCAATAATAATAGAATCGCAACACGTAGTTTTCGATTTACGGACGATTGCGATGAAAAAAATCAGATAAGACTAGATAGAGCGAGATTCCCACAGTTTCGACAGAATCGACCGAATCGACAGAGGAACAACGGAGAAACAGAGGAACATCTACGTGCGAACGAATAATTTCCGCGTCCCCCCACTCCGAGTCTTTTCCGCTTATACGATGTGAACTAGTTTAGCGAGCCTCGGACACGGACGAAAGCATGTTACGCCGCGCCGCGGCTACCGCTCGACCCCGACTCTGTCTACTAAAAATAAGGGCAAAGGCAGATTTTGAAACTCACTGAAGCTAGCCGCCGGTTGAACGTGATCCGCGGTCGTGGCTGCGGATGGTGGGGTGTAGCTGCTGCAGTAGTACGGCGGGTGCTCTATTTTGATCGCGTTTATTTGAGGCTGCATGTCGCTGAGGTCATGCAGTATGGACGCTGAAACCAGACACACATTAGCAGCTACAGCTCCTAGCACACTCGTACGTGTGTCATTCGTTTTCCTTGCACTCTGCGAGCATGATCGCGAAAACGGCGCTTTCGCGCAAAAAACAAACGAGAAAAATCAAGAGAGAGAGCGCGGGGAAGAGGGGGGGGGGAGGAGAAGGAAAAGAAGGAGGAAAGAAATCAAATCGCTTCCGATGCTATCAATGAGCGTAAAAAGAAATGTTCCAATATTCGCAAAAGCGGTGGATCGCAGTCCTCTCTTAGCTATCGAGTTATGTGACATACGCGTAATAAGTGCATAAAAATTAAGTGCACTAAAAATTTTACTATAAAATTGCGAGATTATATTCTTCATCTAATATATCTTGCATCTAGAGGAAGATATTGGATATAAAATTCGGCCAAGGTATTCGAGAGGAGTGTGATAGTTTTTGTTTGAACCCCCGCATATCCTCGATTTCCAACGAATGGCGTATTGCCATTCAGAACCGTTTGTTATTATTGAGATTGCCAATGATGAATCCACGCCGAGAACTCGCGTATAATCTTTCCAAAAGGGTAACGACCCGTTGCAGCGTTCAAAGCTTTTCGTTGTAGACTTACCTCGAGATATTATATCGTATCTCTCTTACAGAAATATGACAATACGCATTATTTTTCAAACGAAAAAGTATCAACGTTCGTAACTATCAGGATGCTTTCAAAAGGTCTTTCGCATTGAGCTGTTCGTCACCTTTCGAAAGCATCCACAGAGGAATCGTCGCGTGATATGAAATATCTTGAGAAAATGTTGATCCGAAGTTAATACGAAATCGAATGCAGGTCCGAATAGAGAATTTATCGAATGTGTCGTACAAACGCGTGTAAAGCTGCTAAAGTCAAATTGCGTGCGATTAACGAGAGAACTCGAGTTCGAATCTATGAGAAATGTAGCGCCGTACCTTTTGAAAGCATCCAGAGCTCTTTGGAGCTGAAGACACCTGTCGCAAGGATCGTATCATTGCAGACGACACCATTATATAGTTCATGGTATCCTGTACCTGGGAACAAAACCCAGCGAACAATATTTAATATCCGCTCAGATTCGCTCAAATCCGATATATACGGTACATATCGGAGTTTTGATATATCGAATGTGTGTAAAAATTTTATGGAAAACGATCAACCAAAAGCGCGTCCCCTCAAATGCTTCCCTTAAGATAAACAAAATAGATATGATTACGCAAATGTGAACCACAAAATTACGCGGGTACCTTTTCGACGTCTGTCCTCCTCCTTGCTAGCATTGCAGATGCCATTCAGTACCTCTATAACAGAAAAAAATGCGACAGACGCGCTCAATTAATGAAAGGCAATTTATTTGGCAATTTATTAACGATAAGTAAACGATAATACCGCGCTTCTTCTTTTTCTACGATTCTTCATTTTTCAAAATTCGAATATTTCGTCGCTGGAACTCGATGATTGTATCGAAATATTTCAATAAAGGAAATTACATAAAATCGTTCTTTTAGCGAAAAACGTGTAATGTTTTCACTGTTGCACGGCGTTTAGGATCATCATGTTTTACGCAAATCTCATTACGCAACGTATCACCGAAATACTCGAGGGTCCGGAATGTACATAGCGATTTCTCGAGGATCGAGAGGGGTGGAGAGCTACTTTCTGCGCCGATAGACGCTCGAATTTTACTGTAGATGCTAATGACGAATGATAAGCAAAAGTCCAAAAAAACGATATGTGTAAAAAGAACTAGATATCTAATTGCATTGCATATATTCGGAGAGCATTTTTGCGCTCTCGCATCATATACGACACAGGTCACGTATTACAAAAATCGTAAGTATCTAAAGGTCGTAAAATCTAATACAGTTTAATAATTAATAATTTGAAAGACTTTATGGCAATTTCAAGTATACATTTTAACAAGACGATACGAGACAAATTTTTTAAATCTTGTTAAAGTTGTCTATCGCGAGAAAGCGAAGCTTCGTATCTAGATCGCAAAAAAGTTGAAAATCGTAAACCATCGATCGCTTTATTTCTTAAACAAATAGAAATCTATTCATATAAAATTCATATAAAACCTTTACTCGAAATTCATAGCTATCTATTTCGAGTATTTCTTTTGAAGCGTAACGTGGGTGTATCACTTCGACATTTGAAAATCAATTGGAATGGCACACGATGAATCCTCACAGGTGCAGAAATATTCAGGTATTTTCAGTGGCATGAAAGAAAATCAACGTATAAGCGAAGCTCTGTGAGCTCTCGCTAAAGATGTCCGTTGCCTATTTATTTATAGAGCGAGCATACAGCGGCAAGCATGGTCACGCGCTTGCGTGCACATTTTCTCTACACGTTCATTCGGCACATCGCTCGCATCGACGCGCAGACATAAGACGAAAGACATGCACACAAACACACGATAATATATATGGGAACATGCGTAGACTCTGGCTCGGATACACGGATATTGTACGACAGATATTGATACAGATATATTTGATGCACCTCATAGAGACCAGAAGAAAGATCTCTTTTCGCGACAGGGAAATCGCACGGACTATTTTTTTTTCTTTTCATATCTTCCCACACAGCATGCATATCCAAAAGACGTCCAGAAGATATCCCGAAGATATCCTATCGCCTAAAGATGTCTTCAGGATATCTTCTGGACGTCTTTTGGATATGGATGCTGTGTGGATTACGTGACATCTTTTTGCTCGTAACATTTGTTCACCAAGTAAATTATATTCAGATTTACTATGCCAACCATGAATGTTTAAAAGAAAAACTATGAGAAAAATATTAGCGGGGATTACTACATTAATAATATTGCCAATACTATCATTTTCTATTCTTATATTTTGCATCATTGACAAAGATTCAGTCGAAGTTATAGCTAAATGTGTATGATGAGAATTAATTGTTATCCAATAAACTGCAAAGTATTATCGTTTTCTAAAAAGGTGTTAGAGAGGGAAAGAAGGAAAGAGAAAAAGCAAGTGTCTACGTATGTTCGTCGCTACCCATCGTTCCGCGTTCGCCATTCGATGCCATTTCATTTTGGCTTAGTCGGAACCTGTTTGGAAAATTTAAGTGAGAAAGAGATCACGTCGCGTCATCATCTTAATAATTTGATTGTGCGACTTGCTTTCGCATTGCCCAAAGTATAGATTTTCGTTAGCTACGCTTCGCTTCGATTTAATAACACGTTCGATCAGAGAGAACGCTTCGTGCAAAATATAGTCACTGAGAAATATAATGTCACAAGAAATGTAATGTCGTATAAATAAATGTAACGTATTTTATTATTATTATACGTATTTTAATTATAATATGTATAATAATAAGTAGATGTTTGCAGTGCAATTAATGTAAACGTTTGTGCTATATTCTCGCTTTCTCAAATTGCCCCCCCCCCCCCCCCAGTTAGATCCGATCAAAATCCTCGAGCGAATCAACACTCGAATATTCTTTAGATGTCCGATCGTGATGGTTATCGATCGTAATCTCTCTTACCGTGACTCGTGATAAAATTGGCGAGATAGAGATCCAGTTCCCGGACGGAAACGTTGATGTGATAAGGATTGACGCAAAGTCCCGGCTGCGCGCATTCCGCAGTTTTCTCGAGCCGCTCCCCATCTGTCGATTCCAATGGAATTGCCTTGAAAAGGATCACCATAACTAGGTCCAACCTCCATACCTATCACAGAGATATCGAACATTCGTTACGATCAGAGTTTGCATCGTAAAAACTCTCACTGTTCAATATTGGAAGTGGCTTCTTCATTCATCTCGTTTAAAAGAAATTCGTTTGATGAAATACAAGTAAAGATGTGCGAAAATGTAACATGAAACATAAATTCGGTTTATCCGACTATACCTTGTCTGCTTGACGAAGGCAATCGATTCGACGCATCTTGCCCTTTTGATCAGGATTGCTCAGAACGCACATCGCTGGTCTCTTTCCCGTGATACTCAACACAAAGTCCTCTCGGTATTCTTGCGTGATATCCTTCCGTAACTTTCCAAGAAGCCGCGAGGCCCATTTCTGTTTTACTTCCAGCTTTTCGTTCTAAAGAAAAGGAAGACGTCGTAAATCGCAAACACGAGAGTTGACCATTGACAATTGTTGTTATTCATCGATTTTTATCGTAATCTAACGGTAGTAGTAAAGTCTCGATAAATAATAATAATGATAATAATAATAAATCACGATTTTTTTCGATAAAATAGAGCGCTTGCGATCTTATTAATAATTTAATAGCAAATATCGAAATTGCACGAAACAAATTAAAAACGCCATTCGTTTCGGTTACGCGTGTCGATTTGGTTTAATTTTTTTGTATAGCGGAATGATTCGAAAGTATTTCACAATCAATGACGTTCGATCTGAGTATTTCGTCGAGTTTATAAAATCCGTACGCCCTAAGCGAGAATAGCGACCAGCGACAATCTCGAGGAGGGACGTCTTTCGGCCGTGCGATATGCAGCGCACGCGTGCGACCCCTGTCACACTCGGAATAGCAAATACACGCATGCATAAGAATCCTGAGAAATGCATCGAAAGTGCGTGGAATGCATCCAAGTACTGCGCGCACGATCTATCTCGCCTAGCCCGTTTTGCCGTGCACGTACATGCGCCCATACACGCTTCGTACGACAGGAGGCGGAAGATCTCTAGCCCACGTGTTCTAGCTAGCGATTCAACTTCTTCTTTTCAAACTTTTTCAACAGTTTTATTATATAAAGTAGAGATGTGCGAACTATTCGAATACGAATCGAATTGAATCAAATCAGGTAACCAATAGATTACCATCTCTTGCCAGTTGGGTCGACATAAAAATTTATTACACAAATCAGGTAAGATTTGATTTGATTCAAATTTGAATCTCTACGATTCGAATCCGAAGTATTCGAAGATTTCGAATTTAAGGCCGGTATTCATAGTCAATTTTTATATTTAAGATCATCTTAAGTCGAGTCTTAGGTGGTCTTAAGATTCCGCTCAGTCAATGAAATAACCGTATAGCATCTTGAGATCGTGCTTAAGATTGTAACTGCAGTTTTATTTACAATTTTTGACATGTACTGTGGCCCTATTGTCTTGTTGTTAGTATATTTTTTTTTTTCAGTTTTATATTAAATATTTAAATACATGTATATTTAAAATGACTTTATATGATATAATTAATATTATTTTTCTTACATAGAAACCTTGTTTTATTATCTATATATTAAAATTCAAGTTATATTTCAATGATTCGATTCGATTTAATTCGATTCGATTCGATTAGGATTCGAACAAAGAAATGAAATTCGATTCAATTCAGTGTCAAAAAACCTTGATTCGCACATCTCTAGTATAAAGATTCAAATTGCTTATTTGAAACCGGAGATTTGTACTTCTTCAAAGTCTCCAATGCTTAAAAAATCTCGAAAGCCTTTCTTTCGAACGATTGAAACAAAGATTTTAGATTATCAAAGATGAAATTGTTTTCCATGTTTATGTGTAAAACGGAGGATAGACTAAAAATATTATAGGTTTTGAAAGATTACGAAAGAAAAAGTATTTATTTTTCGTTTTCAAGATTTCGTTTCTCAGATTTTCGAAATATCTTAATATTGATAATAGATCTTAATATTGATAATATTTGAAACGATTCAAGATTTTTGTTACATATTTTAAGCGAATCAGAGCGTTTCAAGTCAATCATTAGTTCTAACTCACCGCGATCGATCTTAACTTTGATTAAATGGTTTGTACGAGATAAAATTAAACAAGTAACTTTTATTTAACGTAAAATACAGCATATAGCGTCAACAACTTACAAATAAATTCAAAGAAAATTTTTGGTAGAAAAATTATTACAGCTACTGACGTTTAAATTAATAACTACACAAAAGGGAAAAACATACAACGCGCAACAAGTCGATTGATATCGCGCAACGTGAAAAATTGAGTAGCCAGCTTAACGACGAGTGTGTACAATTATAACGGTAATAAATTGGCGATCGTTCGCATTTACCGTACCGGAGGGTAGTTGAAGAATAATTGAGACGTCCGCGCAACTATCACGCATCGACGGCATCGACGCGACGCGACGCGACGTTCCTACATTTCCGTGCGCGCGCGCGCACGCGGACGCAAGTGCGGATAAAATGTCAGGCACGTTCTTGCACGCTTGCACTTGCCGTCCTCGCGCGCACTCGCGAATAAAGCGGATAAGAGGTGCATTCGCGGTCCGCTCCTCGCTGGAGAAAGCTGGAGCGTCGCGCGCTTACGGTGCGTCCTGCGTATACCCGATATCACGTATGCCGAATGCGAAGGAGAGCCATGTTCGCGGGAATTGTACCGAGAGCACATAATACAGCGTGACATGCGTACATGCGCTATCCCGAAGGCGCGGCAGTCTCGCCCGTGCTACTAATTTCACACGATTGCGCTTGTATCTCTTCGGTTTCTTTCCCTTTATCGTCACCTCCGCAAAAACGTCACCTTTCGCAAAAATTCTAATGTCACGCGGAGCAATGCTCAAAAAACAAACTTCCCTAACAGCACACGTAGATTCTGAGAATGTTCAAAGGATATCGCTAATGTATAGGATATTATAAGGATGTTCTTAGTATATTAAGTATATTCTTAGTACATTCTATGGATATACGGAATATTATGTGCTGTTAGTGTCAATAATCCAAACGTCTAATGTGAATTTTATTTTATACTAGACATTTCATTTTGGACTAGATGAACGGTCATTGTCACTGCGAATCTTATCTCGACGATTATCCGACGACAGTTGACAACTGCCACGGCAACTGCTGCCGATTTATTTTCAATCAAATATAAAAGTTCACGCACTGTGATTCGCCCTTTCTTTCTCTCCTTTTCCCTCTTTCTCAAACACGTCACGATTCTACAGCTATATGTCGATACATTCCGTCATATCCCGCGATAGATACCGCTTCACCCGTGAGCAAAACTCTTCGCCGATAACATTATCGGAAGAAAACGATATTATACTTTCAATTTGTCCTATCGCGCAATGATTTCCTCAATATGCACGTTTTCTTTGTTAATTTTACTATTGTCCCTCGAACTCTCGATACTTTGTCTTCTACGATAAACCTCGAGGCTAAATCGCGTCACTACGAGCGTCCCATGCTCACGAGCTATTTATAAACGTGGAAAATAAAGTGCGTATTGCATTGTCGATCCAACGGTGAACGAACGGTTTGCATTTGCATTACCGATACGCGATTTTTCTCCAACGCGATGCAACTGCCTGTTATTCGAGCGAGGCAGGAAAAATAAAAAAGAGAGAGAGAGAGAGAGAGAGAGAGAGAGAGAGAGAGAGAGAGAGAGAGAGAAGACGGAAAGATGGAAAAACACAAAAGTATTTTCGTAATGTATGAAGAAAATGTTATTTTGATTCAAATAATAACGAAACGTATCTGTAGAGAATACGACGTATGCAGAAAGGAAGATGAAATCTGTCGTGCAATACCAACGCAAAATAATGCAACGCATTTGAGGTCGCGGACAACGTCAGGTCGGGCTGAATTGTCTTTCGATGGTAAGGATAGGTTGTACATGGAAAGGAACGGAGGAAATTCCAAGTGGAATAAAGCCTGGGAATATATTTATTAATTTGGCAAGCTTCCCGACCATGTATATCTACCGACTCTTTACGTTACTACGTTATGACGCGAACAAAGCGAATTCGCGATTTCTTTATAGGCAATATTCCGAGGTCTACCTCGAGGGGTAGACCGCTGAGGGCATTGCGGTGTACAGATTTGGG
>NJRQ01002230.1:1609-15517 GCA_003063805.1 Aphaenogaster ashmeadi | reverse complement strand
TCATTCTAACTTATTGCACTAGTTCAGAAGTGCAGCGAAAAAGAACAGACCAATGGTAACCAAGGTAAGATTTTCGAACGCACCCCTGATTGCACCACTCAGCACGCAGGATTTCTAGTAATTTACTAGACACAAGCAATCCACAGGAAAAAACGCTCCGTGTGTCGCTGGCTTTACTTCTAGGGACTCTAGCTTTATGGGCTTTACTGCGCTTTCTCTTCGTGGAAGTTAATACGTTTCGTTTTTTGATCAAGTATTGCCGATACATTTCATCGAGCCCGGGGAATCGAATACGCACGTATCGAGATAATTGACGTTGAGTACATTCCACAAGTTTGACTCAATCCTGCGTCGAGAGCGGTTCAACCAATTCTAAGTATTCCGAGGAGGTAATCGCTGCGCGATTCCCGCAAACCTTTAACCTTTCCGTCCAATTTTTTTAAAGATTTTCACGAATGTACGCGTGTAATCGATAGTTATTACCATCTCCCCTTGAGCTTCCTCTCATCGTCGTCGCCACATTTTTACCTGAAGCGATACGTGCGAAAGCACACGGGACACCATTCTTGGCATACCAAACGGAATCGCGGAGTCATCCCGGATAAGACAATCTGTGCATTAATTATGATGTCAGTCTGTTGGTATGGCCGGTATTCATAGTCCGTTCTTATTTTAAGACTGTCTTAAGTAATATCTTAAGATGCTAATACAGCTTTGTGATTGGCTTATGACATCTTAAGATTGTACTTAAGACGATCTTAAATATAAGAACTAACGAATACCGGCCTATGGGTGGTATTCATAGTCGGTTCTTATATTTAAGATCGTCTTAAGTACAATCTTAAGATGTCTTAAACCTGGTATACCGACGTATGTACTTTGCACACTTTCACTTTTTACACCTTTCTATTTTCATTCTGTCCATTTTACGTTCTAAATATCTTTTTAATACAGGACCGATTGTTCCAACTTCTTGGTAAGCTAACTAACAGTTAAATCATATATTTATCTTTGTCTAATTTGAAGGAGAAACAAAGAGAGACGTATGATTTAACTATTGGTTAGCTTACCAAGAAGATGGAACAACCGGCCCTTAAACTATGAACTATAGCAACTTTTACCACTCTTGAACTTTGTTCCAAATGGTTAATGGTTTCATTTATGAAGAATCTATATAAGGCCGTATCGAACCCACTAGGGAATCGGGTGCCATTAACGAATACTACTGAAGAATCTATAGTCAAATCTAGGTGCCACGGAAATCGTAGTATCCCCTTTATTACATGCTTCCCTGAATTCCTATATATATTTGCATAATTTTATAACTTTATTTGAGTATTCATATAATGCTAATCTCTCATTTTTTGATACAGATAATCCAGAGATCCTTTCGCCATGGTTAACGCAAGGGTATTCTTCGATGTCGAGGTCGGCGGACTGCCCATGGGCAGAGTAGTCTTTGAGCTGTTTTCGGACACTTGTCCCATAACGTGTGAAAACTTTCGTGCGCTATGTACTGGAGAAAAGGGACTTGGAAAAACAACGAGCAAACCGTTGCATTATAAAGGCATTGTTTTTCATAGGGTCGTAAAGGATTTTATGATTCAAGGTGGAGATTTCTCAATAGGTAATGGAACGGGTGGCGAGTCGATTTACGGTGGTACATTTGCAGGTAAATATGTGAGATTCTACTATTATATGAACTTAATTCGATATATTGATTTAATGGAAAAAAATGTATGACCGAAAATTGCCTATTCAAGAAGCGTCAAATCTTTTTGTAGATGAAAACTTTGTTATGAAACATAACAAGCCATATTTGTTGTCAATGGCGAATCGTGGTAGAGATACCAATGGCTCACAATTTTTCATGTAAGTACATTAAGATAATATAGGTAGTTCTCTATAAAACTACACTAGGTGCATGCACATGTAAATTTTGAAATCTAAGTTTATTACAATATTATTTATTACAAAGACATCGTGACTGTATTATACATAATTGTATTATGTGGTTGTTTATGTATTGTGTAGCAAAACCTTACAGGAACCTTAGCAAGCAAGATATTACAACATGGTTATTATGCGTTTCCTTTGTTATATCGAAAGATTTCTCTTGGAGAACAATTTTCTGAATTTGCTTTCTCTTAATAATATTATTAATAACCAGGCATTTTATGTAAATCAGGGTAAAGTGAACATTAATATTTTATAGGTCTATTCTGTAACTTTTAACGACAGTGTCGTTATCGTTACGTTGTCGTTTTGCAGCTTTTTTACCATATATTATACCTGCGCAACGACAACGTAACGACACTCGTTAAAAGTTACAGAATAGGCCTATTAGTCACGTGTTCACCAAAGAATTCTTCCACTTAAATAACTATAAATGTGGGAAATCAAACCATATGAGGTTGATCTTTTTAACAATAGCATTTGTATCGTATATTCGAAATAGATGATCGACAGATTTAATTGCATGGTAAAAGCCAGCAAATTCTAATTGTACATGAATGTACAGTATTTGTTCCTATGATATTTATGCGGCGAACTCACGGCAGATATTGAAAAAACATAGGAGTAAGAATCATTCTGGAGGAATGAATAACTTAGCGATGTTTTTGCGTAGTCGTGAGGGGGTCTGCACACCACTACTACAACACAATGACCAATGAAAGCTCTGGCTCTTTCTGTTCATCTCTCATCCCCTTAATCATATTTTGTTGTTGTAGTACAACACAACCAGCGCCTCACCTCGACAAGTAAGTATACATCATGTTTTGATAAATTGATTTTGGAATGTTCGGCAGAACGTTAATAATCTAAATCTGCTTTAAAAGCCTGTTTATCTATATGAAAAATATCTTGTTTCCAGTGTCCATGTGGTTTTTGGAGAAGTAGTGTCTGGGCAAGAAATCGTTTCTCATATTGAAGGACTTCCAGTAGACCGAATGTCACGTCCATTGCAAGATGCTAAGGTTGTAAACTGTGGCGAATTAGTCTTGAAGATTAAAAGTAAAGGTATAATTGCTTTTTATTTTTCAAGTATGGACATAAGATTGAGGTAGTCATAATTTTCTGGTAAATACATTATTATGTATACATTTGCAGCAAAAAAACGAGAAGCGAAGCAAAGTAGTTCGGCGGATTCAGAGTCTGATTCTTACACCGATAAGGCGAAAAAGAAAAAGAAGAGCAAGAAAAAGTACGTCAACAAATACAAAAGCTATAAATCCTGGATATTAATTTGTAGATCATAGGTCATTAAATTATTGATATTATAATAACCTACAGCATCTTGTTTCAGTAAAAAGAAAGCAAAGTCGGAAGACGGTGAAATTCGGGACTCTAACGAGGAAGACGATGGGCAACCTCATCCGCTAGTATCCGTTACCAAAATTGATCCCGATGAAATTCCAGAAGTACCAGCCAATAAATTTTTATATAGAGCAGGATCCACCAATAATGCAAATCAGAAGGAATTTAGACAGCATTATGGAAGAGATCGTGTACGATCTCATAGAAAGACTGGTCGTGTTTTTAAGGGTAGAGGAATATTTGTAAGTGATTAATTATAAAGTGCATGTGCTAGAGTATATATATCTACTACATAACCATGACTGTTCAATCCATTAGTCGCGCATATTTAATAAATAGATGAGATTACAGTACCACTTCATTCTTTACTTTATTTTGTCTATTGCTTTGTTATAAACTTTAATTACGGATGCATATTTTAAATAAATTTTCAGCGCTATCATACTCCTTCTCGAAGTCGTTCCAGAAGTACAACACCACCTCATTGGAAGCAAGCTCAAAATCGTACTATCAAATTGCACGAATTTCAGGTATATATTAGTGTATGATATATATATATATATATATATAATATATATATGGGGCATTCTTTCTCAAAATAGCCACACCTCTGCACATTTTATTTTTGAAGATAAAATGCTTTGCGAGATCTCAAAATTTCCGTCGAAAACTCAATTTTTGGATGCCGTATGGCGATTTTCATTTACATTCAAGGGTGGGGCAGTATGACCAAAATATCGCTAAAACCACCCTAAAAATTGGAAAGTATGCAAATAACATCTAAAATCTTAGCAGTTTCTATCAAATTCGATGCAACTTTGAGAGATATTTTGGTCATACTGCCCCACCCTTGAATGAAAATGAAAATCGCCATACGGCATCCAAAAATTGAGTTTTCGACGGAAATTTTGAGATCTCGCAAAGCATTTTATCTTCAAAATTAAAATGTGTAGAGGGGTGGCTATTTTGAGAAAGAATGCCCCATATACAGGGTGTCTCAAAACTACCGCAAAATATTTTAATAGCATATTCTGGAGGTAAAGTAGAGTAAAAAATCCTAATACGAAAATGTCGAGGCTACAGTAGTTTTTGAATTATAAGCGATCAAAGATAACCAATAATTTCGCGTAGAATTCGCGCGCTCAGGGCCGTTGTTACACAGACACGCGCATCGATCTGTTATTAATTTTCACAGTTAACATTGATTTTTATTACACAGCTGATTATTAATAGCATTAGTAATTATTATTATTATTAGAATTATTAAATTTAATACTTGCACACATGTGAGAAACAAGGTTTTTTGCGTTTTTGACATGACAAGTAATTATGAAAATTAATTATTATTTTATTTTAATGAAATTAAAATAAATAAATAAATCAATTAATTAATAAATTAATAAATAAATAAATAAATAAAAAGTAAGTTAATTAATTAATTTATTATAATAATAATAATTTATTAACAATAATCTCCTCAATGTTAATAACTTCTTAATATTAGGTATTATCTGATATGAATACATGACTAATCAGTTGATAATTCAAAAACTACTGTAGCCTCGACATTTTCGTATTAGGATTTTTTACTCTACTTTACCTCCAGAATATGCTATTAAAATATTTTCCGGTAGTTTTGAGACACCCTGTATATATATAAATGTTAAAATATGGATATAATATATACCCATATATAGTTGTTATTCTTTACTTTATTTCTTTACGTTATTCGCACTGCATTTTATATATTGCAGAAAATAGAAAAAGAACGTCTCAAGAAAGAAGAGGACTTCAAACAACGTGAAACTGATAGAATTAAAAGATTTGTAGAGAATCCTGATGAAAATGATCAAATGCCAGATCTGGATAACAATATATGCACGACAGAATTCATGGAAAATAAAGAGAACGATCAAACAGATGAGACAGTGGCTATGACTAAAATGGCGCAAAATGATAATGTGAAGAGAAACGCGGTAGGAAATGATGTTATGCAGAATAAGGAGGAGATTAAGCATAACAAAAATGAAAAATCGTTCAAACGCGACATTAATCGATCCTACAATGATAGAAGCTCCCGACGTGACTCCAAGGATAGAAACAGAAGACGCGGACGTTCTCGTTCAAGAGATCGTCGAAGATCTAGAGAGAGAGACTACGATCGTAGAGCAAGTCGTGATAGAAGGAATCGGAGAAATTATTCTCCTCGTAGGAGAGATTCTTATAGAATTAACAGACCCGGAAGAGATAATTACAGGCACTATGATTACAAGCGCAACGATCGACGTCGGAATAATTCTAATTCTCATCAGGACAACGATATCAATTCTCGCTACGACAAGAGCAAGTATAAAAGGAACGATAATGTGCCGGATACGAGTCAAGCGAAATTTAAACGCCGTTCGCGATCAAGCAGTTCCAGTAGCCAGCACTCCAAAGATTAATCTGTATCTATATTCTTTTTGCTTATTGACACCAACGAAATACTATTAAATTAAAATTTGTGACCGTCATTTAATAAATCAATAAATATCTGAACGATTAGCTCAATGCGGCATTCATTATTAGATGTTTCATAGATAAGTATACATATGACACAGTATACGTATATTTCTGAGAAACTGCACTTTTTTCCATTATTCACATGTAAGTATGGAAATGCAGTTTTAAATAATTATTGCGATTATATATGTCTGTATAATAATGAAGCATATAAAATTAATACTGCATTATCTAATCGTCCAAATATTGGTAATCACGTAAACATCTTTTAAGTAATCTGTCTGTAGTACCTTGCCAATGCTATTGAGCACTACGATTATACTATCGATGTACAATCACCAACATATTAGTTTGCAATAATGCCATAACACTGAAGCAATATATCTGGATTCTCTTTCGATCACATATTTGTGGTTAATGCACATATTTTATCATTGGAATGTATAATAAGGTTTTATCTATATTTACATATTCTTATGTGAAAATGTCTATTTTTCGCATCTCTTCTCTCTATTTCTTTCTTATATTATATATATTGTGCTGCTAAATATTTTCAAAATATTTCTATACGAAGACTTTCTTCAAGATTTCTAATAGCAATTCCTTTTATAATTCAAATCATTGTTCTACTTCACATGATTAAGTAAGTCACAAACTGAATCTTAAAAGCAGTTCAATGATAAATTAAGCCAACGATTTAGAAAATACGTTTTAAATATTTTATATGTAAAACTCAAAAATATATACGTATGTATATATATATATATATATATATATATATATATATATATATATATACACACATACATACATACATACATACATACATACATACATATACATATACAATGTGTAAAATTGTAATAAATGAATTACTTGTACACGATTCTTGTGATCTATCGTCAATAAAAAAGAAATTTTTAAAAATAGATATATAAGACAATAAGGCTACACACAATATTTCTATGAACCAGTAAATTTAAATAACTTTTTAATTAATATCGTTTCGAATATAAAAATAATTGTTTTGAAAATATTAGCGATATTGCTACAATAGTGTTCATAAAATTTTAAGTAAATTCATTTAGCTATCTTTTTGATTAATGCCCATTTAAATTATATATAAATTCGACGCTTTGTTTAATATGTATGTCGTAATAATGCTATTTTCTTTGCAATTTGCATCCGTATAATTTAACGCAATTATACGCAGTATTATGTGATATATGATATATACATATCACATGATGTATATCATATATCACGTATGATATACATCATTTATTGGAAAATTATCATCTTCATTAGAAATGTAACCCGCGTTCGTATGAACGTAGTGTGTTTGAAGTTGGTCTATTACTAGTCGACGCATTGAGATTTTTTTCTCCAGGTGATCTAGGTGAAAATAATTTCTATACGTTCGACTTATTTTACAAAATATATTTATAAATCGATAATAAGCCCTCTACACAAAATTGATGAAGCGGCGCTTAAAGCTTAACAAATATCAACGGTCAATCTGTACTAGAGGACTCGATACTGTGAAACGTGTAACAAATAGTAAACGCAAATTCTCTTGGATTATACGCAATTGTCATCCAATGTTGGTTAATTGCAGATTGTTCTAGAATTTATATATAAAATATGCGTGATATATAATATTATACTTTAAATCGCAGTATATGCTTTAATACTGCTTGCCTGTATAGTTCACCATGGACTTTGGCCATGCGGTGGTTGAGTACCGCCGAAGCGCGGTAACGTGGCGTAGCCTCCATATGGAGCTTGAGGCATACCCTGATATGGATTGTATCCTCCTAAAAATCGACAAATGTCATATGTGCCTTTTGAATATATCATACACATATTACAGATAGAATCGTGAGGTCCTCATGTATACCTTGCGTAGGATATGGCATTGTAGCGTACGGATTGTATGTTGTCGGCATTGGAGGAGGAACGTACGCTGGATACGGTGTTGTCGGCGTAGCACCGTAAGGTATAGGCATACCACCTTGATGTTGCATCGGATAAGGCAGTTGTGGCGACGACGCTGCGGCGATTTCCGTTGTTGGGTTTATACCAGGTGGACCTTTAGATAGAGAATCGATAAATACTCGAATCGAGACGCGTTAATAAAGTCAATTAACGTAACGGATCCATACCGCTGCTGTGATGAGATGGAATGTTCGGTGTCGTAGCGGGACCGGTCTGGCTTAAATTCGTGGTTAAATCTTTTAAGAGTTCCTCCTTTTCAGTTTTTCGGGCGAAACAGAAGTCAGATATCTTGTTTTGAAAAACCACGAGTAGCTATTGAGAGAAATAAATTGCTTAGACAACGGCGACAATCAATAATAAGGAGAAAATCGCAATATAAGTGTACCTGTGTTAAATCGTTATAAAATTTAGCCCCTTCTACCAGGTTATTCTTTAGCTCTTTAAATGCATCGTAAGCGGAAGCCAGTTTACAGAGCATTGCTTCTCGCGCACTACCAGTACCAGCTTGTTCGTTTGTAAATTCTGCATGGCAACTCTAAAATCATCGTAAATTTTTATATATGTCTCCCTCCTCTTTCATTTTTCCCCCTCTGATCTTGATTCATGATAGTTATCCGTCATGAAAATGCCAGATATATACCTGAATTTCAGCAACTAATTTTTCCTGCTGCGCTATACTTTCTCGTACTTGCTTTTGCAAAGGCCCATAACACTTTCCCAAACTCTCGACAGATATATTTGGTTCGTTGATTGCGCCGTCTTTAGCGAGTGCCGAAATAAACGTCGTCTTCATGTCATTGGCAGCGAATTTAAATTCATTTTCGATAATGTCTCGTACACTTTTTAATGTGGCAACCTAACAAAGAAAAAGAAATACTCCACAGTGATTAGAATACAAAAAATTAATTGTCCTTGTGATTTCTTTTTACTTACATCTTCCATTAATTTCCTGAGCTGGATAACAGCATTACTTTCTTGAAGAGCAGAACCTTGCGGAATAGCCCTAGCAAGTTCATCCTCATCCAAACTTAATATTTCGATCCCTTCTTTATAGCTCTCATATTTCTCACGAACTACCTGTATATGGCCAATACACAATAAAACATACACGAGAGTCACGAAGTTCTTTTTTCTCTGTTTGAATTTTTACCTTATCAGCAGTAACTGCATTATTGATAATTTCACGATATTTTTGTAAATTGCTAGTAAATTGTTCTGTCAATCGAGCACTAGGTGTCCGCTTCCAACGTTCTTTGAATTGTTCTCTTAACTGGTTGTCAGATTCACGCTCTTCTTGTAACATTCTTTCAGACTATAAGTATGTAAAAGATAATATCCTACATATTTAAGGAGCTTTACAAACATGTACAATATTTTTACCTCGTCTAAAAGTTCTTTATTGCGCTGCAATAAATCCGGCAGTTCTCTCATAGATAATTCCAAAGCTTTTATTCCACCAGATTCTCTTACGCTAAGCGCTTTGTCCAAAAGCGATTGAGGTATTTCTGTTCCACTCGTATCTTCTATAGCCGCTGGTAAGTTCAAGCTTGCCAAAACGCTGTATGTATATACGATAAAGATATTTTATGAGGGATCTACAACTCAACGATGAAAATTGCACTATACTTCAAATATATACCTATTTAAAAGTTGAGTCATTTCACGAAGATTTGAAATTTCGTAATTAACAAGCTCATTACGACGATTCTCATAGGCCGATAATGCGTGGCGTACATTAAGAGGTAACAGCTCGGCAAACAAATCTGTAAGCATGTATCAAT
The DNA here is from genome assembly GCA_003063805.1 of Aphaenogaster ashmeadi. Classification (NCBI taxonomy): domain Eukaryota; kingdom Metazoa; phylum Arthropoda; class Insecta; order Hymenoptera; family Formicidae; genus Aphaenogaster; species Aphaenogaster ashmeadi. The sequence goes on along the minus strand of NJRQ01002230.1, from coordinate 5,918 downwards.
AAAAATAATTAATATTACGAAAAGAAGGCGTCTCTTTCTTTATGTAAAGTCAATAACGAGAACCTTTAAAATCGGCACTGAATATTTCAGGTAGTGGGAGTAGTTTAGCAACGCTAGCTTTTCCTATAGCTTCCACGTTCTTGATGTCTGGGATCCTTTCATGATATATAAAATCATTATCTTTTTTTACTTCCGTTAGATTTCTTTGTGCCTTGTTGGCGTAATCTTGAAACAAATTCGGCTTGTTCGATCTTTGCTGAGCAGCTTTGAACAACTCCATGGCGTGCTGGAAATGTTAACATGTTTTAATCGAAAAATTATAAATTTGCGAAATGGACAACTCAGGTAATACTGCAATTACCTCCAGTCTCGCAATTTCTTCTCCAATCGATTTATTATTCTTGCATACAAGTGATTGATAATATTCAGCCATGGCGCGATAACCAGCTTGTTTACCCGCTACCTGCAACAACATTTATTTATAACGTATGAAAGCGATTCTATATGTTATTCTAATGTACTAACCAGTGGCACCCATTCCTTATCCCAAAACGCACGAAAGATTTCTTTCTGGAATAGTTTCAGAGCATCCGCATAGAGTTCTTCCGCTTGCGCTGCTAGTCTAGCAACAATACCATCCTTCATAGAATCGTGGATCGCTTTATGTACAAATATTTCTTGCGCTTGCGCGAGCATTAATGCGCTCAACGCTCCAAGCGTTTCTGGGCTAATGTCGGGTGTCGGTTCTTGTTGAATTGCCATCATAACATTTCCTTTCAGATGATTAAATATTCCAGCTGATTGCTACAGGAAAAGTAACCAATTAAACACACCAATTATCTAATTAAACAGACCAGTTATCCAATTAAACATACGGTAAAGAATATTAATATGTAGGGAGAAAAAAGCAAACCTGAAATAACTTAGCTGACAGTTTTAATCCTTCATCGCTGTCTAAGGATTGCGTAGCTGCCACTGAACTTTGTAAAGCAGCGATATTGAAGAGCACGCATACTTTTTCATATGCCAATGTACTGATCGCTGTATAAAACAGTGTTACAAGTTGTATCACATTATTATCAATGTATATAGATTTAAGTGAAATCTATATCGCCTCTCTCTCTCTCTTATCTTATCTATAACTCTAACACACATTCTCAATCTAGAGATTACTCATACGTCCTGACATCTGTCTATCAATTTCTTCGAATAATTCTCAAACAGTTCGAATTTCATTGTAAAATTAAAATTGAGCTATAAGATAATTATATATTTTTCAGTACTTACTTAAGCTAAGTTTTCCTCCAAAAATCGTACGGTCGAAAGCATCTTTCCATTTGAACGGTATCTGCAACTCGTGAGCGGGAATTTTTCCTTCCAGAGCACATAACTGATCGTAATAACTGCAAAATAAAGTTACATATATACAGGGTGTCCCAGACCACCCGTCTCACCCGATTTTTTCGTAAACGCGACATTTTAAAGAAAAATGTTTCAGACAAAAGTTTTGTGACTTCGAGGGGGACATAAGATGGTGTCATTGGTTTGACCTTGGATAGTTGTTTGAAGATCACGTGAAGGTCACCTTCAATTTCTTAAATGGAAACCCCCATTTTTCAATGCATATTCTTGTAGCTTATGTCGAGGGCTTTCCAAAACACTATAATTAAATGTTTTTTCGTTAAGTATTTTTCGAGTTATGAGGCTTGAAAGTTACAGTATTTTGACATAAAATACAAAATATCTTGTAAAACATTAAGTTTTCAGTAATGTTACCTTAATACTTTTATGCACAGAATAATGAGACGAATCAATTGGTATGAAAAAAAGACATGGTTGCTTTTAAGAAAAAATATGCATGTTGCAAATAACATATTTTTTCTTAAAAGCAACCATGTCTTTTTTCATACCAATTGATTCGTCTCATTATTCTGTGCATAAAAGTATTAAGGTAACATTACTGAAAACTTAATGTTTTACAAGATATTTTGTATTTTATGTCAAAATACTGTAACTTTCAAGCCTCATAACTCGAAAAATACTTAACGAAAAAACATTTAATTATAGTGTTTTGGAAAGCCCTCGACATAAGCTACAAGAATATGCATTGAAAAATGGGGGTTTCCATTTAAGAAATTGAAGGTGACCTTCACGTGATCTTCAAACAACTATCCAAGGTCAAACCAATGACACCATCTTATGTCCCCCTCGAAGTCACAAAACTTTTGTCTGAAACATTTTTCTTTAAAATGTCGCGTTTACGAAAAAATCGGGTGAGACGGGTGGTCTGGGATACCCTGTATATTCAGTTGTGTTTTTCAGTAGTGAACAAACAAAATTCTTCTACAATACAGTTCCATAGGATCTCAATCTCTTTGAACTTTAAATGTACCAAGACTAAAATTTTTTCTATACCAAGATTTAAGTCCTGTTAAAGCGATAGAACGTACGATAACATTCTATTGTCTGCCTGTACCTTCAAACCTTAATCCACAAAGATCTTCAAACTTTAAACTCATAACTCTTTTCAGAGTTTCGTTCTTTGGATAGAGAAGAAAGAGGGGAAGGCACACGACATTCCTTCATTATTTATCTTGCATAGATAAATCAACCTGACCGAATGTTGCTCGTCACTGATTCCAGATGTATAACATTCTATTATGCGTCTGTACCTTCAAACCTTAATCCATGAAGATCTTAAGACTTTAAATTCCTCTTTTCAGGGTCGGTTGTTCCAACTTCTTAGTAAGCTAACTAATAGTTAAATCATATGTCTCTCTTTGTTTCTCCTTCAAATTAGACGAAGATAAACATATGATTTAACAGTTAGTTAGCTTACCAAGAAGTTGGAACAATCGGTCCTCAGAGTTTTATTCTCCGAAAGAAAGGGAAGAGGGAAAGACACGCAACGTTTCCTCATTATCTATCTCGCATAGATAAATCGGCCTGATCAAATGTCGTTTGTCAGCGGTTCCAGCCCCGGGATTCTCTAACTCGTTATGCCGTCGTTACGTGCTCATAACGACAGTAACATTTTTACATGTAAAAAAGCTGCGCAACTGTCGTTATGAGCACGTAACGACGGCATAACGAGTTAGAGAATCCCGCTACAGTAGGCCTATTCTGTAACTTTTAACGACGGTGTCGTTATCATTACGTTGTCGTTGCGCAGCTTTTTATCATATATTATACCTGCGCAACGACAACGTAACGATAACGACACTGTCGTTAAAAGTTACAGAATAGGCTGGGGACCTATTCTGAACTCTTAACCACAGTGTCGTTATCGTTATATTGTCATTGCGCAAATATATGGTAAAAAAAGCTGCGCAACGACAACGTAACGATGACGACACTGTCGTTAAAGGTTACAGAATAGGCCCTCAGACTCGTTGACGTATAAAATTCTATTGTGTGTATGTACCTTCAAACCTTAATCCACACGAAGATCTTCAGACTTTAAACTTCTCTTTTCAGAGTTTTATTCTCCGGAAGAAAGGGAAGAGGAGAAGACACGCAACGTTTCCTCATTATCTACCTCGCGTAGATAAATCGGCCCGATTAAATGTTGTTCGTCATCGGTTCCAAGCTCGCTGACGTATAACATTCTATCGTGTGTCTGCACCTTCAAACCTTAATCCACAAAGATCTTCAGACTTTAAACTCCTCTTTTCAGAGTTTTATTCTCCGGAAGAAAGGGGAGAGCGGAAGACACGCGACATTCTTTCATTATCTATCTCACGTAAATGAATCGGCCCGACCGAATGTTGTTCGTCACCGATTCCAGATCACCGATTCCGATCACTCGTTGACATGGTGGCTCGAGGGCGCGGAGAGACGGCGAACGAAATATGCCAGACGTTCCGTTCGGCCGTTTGAGAGATCGTGACATCCGGCACGACTGTCACATGCATATATAATCTAAATAATAATTGAGAAGGATGACTCATACCTGTAGATAACCTGCAACGAGCTCTCGTACTTCTCGAAGGCGCGCCATAGAGCGTTGTTCCGCAGCTTACTGAACTCCGCGATGGCGTCTGCGTAATCCTTGCCCGTGCCGCTGTACGTCGACCGGATGACATTGGTGAGCGGCTTTACCACGTCGACGTCGGAGGGCTTCTTCAATGGGATCGCAATCAGCTCCGCCATATTTGACGTATGGCCCGTCGTCCGTCTGCCCAGCAGTGTTGCCGCGACCCTAAAAATGGTTTCACCAGGGAGCCTATTACGTATCTTGGGAGCGAGTGAAAATGCGAAAAGTGAGCGAATTCACTAGGTTTTGACTAATTTCATTGGTCAAAACCTA
>NJRQ01002228.1:2835-15882 GCA_003063805.1 Aphaenogaster ashmeadi | reverse complement strand
ATTTATTTATTTATTTATTTAATTTATAACATCGTTGTTTTTAATTTTGTGCTCATTCCTTGGCCTTTAACCTCTTCTAATTTTGCTTTGCAAACACGAGCTTGATTCTAATTTAGCATTTATGTACTAATTATGATTGAATTTTAATTATATCGTTTTTTTATTTTAGCGGTTGATATTGATTGAGGTTATGACTATGGATGAAGACATATATTTTATTTGTAATTTCGCTCGAGATATTTTCTTTGATATTGATAGCGATGATGAAAACCAAACAAATATTATTTTAATATTATTTTCTTTATTTTCTTCTGTCTGTACGACAATGAGTTTATAAGAATCATCTGTAAAAACAATATCCTTTGAAACATTACAAATTATATGCCAAAATTATTTGATAATTATATGATAATTATACTTGAATTATATAAAAGTTTTAAACAAGTTTATATAACAGTTATAAAAAATAAAATTATATAACAAGTTATAACAAAATTTATAAAATTTTTAAGTTATAAGTAATTCAAATTATATATAATAAAATAAAAACGCAATTATACCAAAAAGCTTGTTAAAGATATACAAAAATATTAAAGAACTCAAGATTAAGAAAAGTTGAACGAAATGTGAATATTCTAAAGTTATGAATAAAATACTTAAATCAATCAGAAATTATAGCTGTAGCTATTTGCAATAATAAGAAGTTTAATAATTAACAAAAAATTTACCTTTTTTATTATATAAAATTGTGTTGACCGTCAATAATCAATATTTCGAATATTCCATCAGTATCATTTTCAGGATTACAAATATTTGAAAACATTGCTGATCAATCAAAAGAATACTGTATTCTTGTAAAATTTTAACCAAGAGAGAAACAGACGTTATGCAGCTTGATATAATCAAAAAACATTGCACAATAGTTGCAATGACGTTATCTCACCCAATACCTAACCTATATAAGTCAATTTTCGCGCGCAAACAACCGTCTTCTCTACAAGCTCGGTCTTCGAATCCAGAGCAAATCGAGGAGCTCGATTCGCTCCGAAAATGCTAATACCGAACGCAGATAAGATGAGACTGTGCAAACAGATATGCATTGCCGAACAATTTACGAGATAAAAGAGCACTCCGACGCATCAGATTTGCATTGCCGAACGCAGCTTCTATCATAACAAGACGGAAACATAATAAAAATAAAAATGTATACTTACAGATTTTTTTTCACTCCAATGATCCACTGTATCGTTTTGTCTTTGAGTTTGCGCAAGAACTTGCTCGAAATGAGCGCATTCTTCGTGTCTCGTTATGCCGTTCTCGCGATATCGATAAAGTTCCGAGAGCCGTAAGCGCAATTCTCTTTCCCTCTCGAGATTTGTTAGGAACTGTTCGTGCTCTTGTGCTGTATAAAACTGTGCGAATACACGCATTCTGTCCCTAAATTCTCTGCATTAAATAAACGAAATACTTAATACGTTGAGCGAATGAAGAAAATTAAATATCTGTCAGAGTATTTCACGAAACATAAAGAAAAAATGTATGAGCCGTACTTTTCTTCTTTCGTCCATTTTTTCTTTATTCCTTTGTCTTTTCTGGATGATGCGAAGAAAGCCGACACAAGCTGGTAATCTCTTACGACACGTTTTCGTCTGGCTCGCTCTCTGAGATTACTGGTGTACATATCAACTTGTGCTAGTTTAAGTGCAATATCAAGATCGTCGTCTTCGGCAGGGTTCAGGAACAATGAAGAAACGAGAGATTCAGCCTCATGATTGTAATCCTGAAAAAAAGCCTCAAATTATTAAATCGCATTTCTACAAACAAATCAGATCAAATCTTAGAAACGTTTAATTTTACTCTCTCAAAATCATCTCGTTGGGGCATGTAACCCAGTTGCGCGGCTTCTTCCGGGGTGATATCCAATGGTGGTAATCTGGATGTGAGATCAGGTGATAGAGGACCGTGATCGGACTTTGTCTGATCCGTAAGATTTGGTACGTAGCTATCCGTGGGTGGCCATGTATGTTTTCCGATGTTACCATTAAGATACCTAGCGATATATTCTTCTTTCGCCTCTGTAATAATAAAATTCAGCATATTAACGGGATGCTAAATAGCTCAGTGCTAGAGCAGTTGCCTGCCAAACAAAAGTTCCAGGTTTGATTCCTGGACTTGCCATCCTACATACATAACATCTTAAATAGAAAAATATCTCAAAACATGTTTTTAATCCCAAATGACTGAGAATCTGTTACTACGGGTGCGTTCCACTTAACGACCGCAACGCTCGCGAAATCATTTCATCTTTGTTGTTTGTATGAAGTTAAATAAAGACAGATAGTGCAAGCAGGCGTTGCGGTCGTTAAGTGGAACGCACCTTACATTATCCTTTGGGAAGCAAAAACTTCCACAAACAATAACAACAATAAAGTACTATGATATAGAAAGTAATAAATAGAAGATGATAAGGATGAATTGTACAAAATCGACTATAGATTTTGTAAGTTTCAATTATAAACTACATCAATTAAATTACCTTCTGGTGTACGCGTCTCGATATGTTTGCTGATGTCCTCCCAGTTTCCAAATCCAAACTGTTCGATAGCGTCCAGAAGTCTCAGCTGTTCTCTAGCTGTCCAATTGCCACGGCCATTGAATATGCTGATCGTACCAGAGTCCTAAAACAAAAGCATATTAATGCTAGCCCTTCTGCATAATTTCTGTATAATTTCAAATCGTCTTTGTTCACAATTGGTACGTACCATAAATTGATAGGCGTGATTATTTTTATGTTGACCAATTTCAGCACCAGCGGAAAAACACTAAAAACAATTTACAAAGTTAATATACTTTTTAATTATATTTTCAATTATATATATATATTTTTTTAAATTAATATTAAATTTATAGGCGAAAGTATATATATATATATCTCATACACATACATTTTATATAAAGATGACTATGTTTACACGTCACCATTAATCGGGTTTAGTAACACCAGTAGTCCGATATTTTAACTATTGGTGTTAAATGTGGTATAAACAAATATGTTATAAATGTATGTATAACACATAATATCAATAATTAAAACTTAAAAAATTATTACATCGGTTTTATGCTATTTATATAGCATAACGTAAACAACTGGTGTTACTAATAGCGTTTTCGATTGGGCCAGGTTTAATCGCTCTCGGAGCAATTATTGACGTCACAACTTGCGTTGATTGGATTATACTTTTAGATCTGAACTAAGATAGGACTATTCTCCTGGATCTACAATGGAACCCAGCCTGAATCTACAAAACCCAGCTCAATCAAAAACGCTATAAATCGATTTTAGGTTGCCCTGTAACAAGACTCATAGGCCGGTATTCATAGTCGGTTCTTATACTTAAGATCGTCTTAAGTACAATCTTAAGATGTCATAAACCAATCACAGAGCCGTATTAGCGTCTTAAGTACAATCTTAAGATGACATAAACCAATCACAGAACCGTATTAGTGTCTTAAGATATTACTTAAAATGATCTTAAAATAAGAACGGACTATGGCCGGTATTCATAGTCGGTTCTTATATTTTAAGAGGTGTCTACAATGAGATTTTAAGTCGTAAGACTTAACATATCGACCAATCACAGTTGAGCATTCTAAAAGTAAGACCGCAATTTTGATTGTGATTGGTCGATATGTTAAATCTTACGACTTAAAATCTCATTGTAGACACCGCTTAAGATCGTCTTAAGTACAATCTTAAGATGTCGTAAACCAATCACAGAGCCGTATTAGCGTTTTAAGACATTACTTAAAATAAGAACGGACTATGAATACCGGCCATAGATGCACATCTTTAGGCCGGTATTCATAGTTATTTAAGCTCGTCTTAAGTTCAATATTAAGATGTCATGAACCAATCACAGAGCCGTATTAGCCGTATTAGTCTTAAGACATTAGTTAAGACGGTCTTGAAGACTATGAATACCGGCCTTAGAATGCTATTTTTTATCTGCCAAGCCCAAATAAAATGCGAAATAAAAATAATTCGAAAAATAACAAATAATCTTCAAAAACATTGCCGATTAAGTTATTATGGAAGAAACATTTGCATATTTCAATGACCCATTATAGGTACTTTAAAATTATAACATAATTTTCATAGGCGTCAACATTCAAAATATCCGCCAATGCGCCCACATACATTTTAACCGTCACAACTTCATTCATTCATAGGTTCGCGAATAGAATAAATAGGTGACAAAAGAGGGGCAGGGAAGAGGCGAGAAACGTGGAAGCACAAAGAAACATAAGCGAGTACGGTTGCGATCAAAAGCATGCGAAAAGTGTGGGAAAAAATGAATGGACGGAAAAAATGCAGGAAAACAGAGGAGAGGAGAGGAGAGAAGAGGAGAGGACGGGACATGACACGAGAGGAGGGAAAACGAGAGCGGCGAAACGGAAAGGAAGAGGAAAGGGGGAGGCGAGGCTATCACGTGATCCAAAATGGTCGTCCGAACGGTCGACCCACCTGCAGGCAAAGGTCGAAATCGGAGCACTCGATGCACTTGACGCGCAGGCCCGCGATGTCCTCCTGGCAATAGGTGCAGTTGTATTTAGCATACAGATCTGAAATGCAAAACGCATAACAATGTACAGAGACGGCGCTAATAGCAAGGGGGCGCAGAAGGGGTCGCTCGACGTCGACCGCGGTATACGCACCCGCCATTATTGTCTCGCTGGATCCTTCCAGAGCAGATTCGGATGACGTCACCGCATACCATCGAGCCGTGAATCTTGCGATATCACGAGATGCCGCGACGCGCTGCCGCCGCCGTGATCATCATCTTGCCGCTCGCGTAGACCCGCGCGAGAACGCCGCGGAATCGCGACGCGCCTCCCCCTGCGAGACGCACCGTTCACCCCGTATACAGGCGTGTGTGACCCGCGAGGTACGCCGACCGAAAAAAAAGGAAGGGTCGTGTTTACGACTGTTGCGTCGCGCGACGAATGCGCATGCGCCGGGCGTCTCTCAGCTGCTCGCGACTGCCCACGCCGCTCTTGACCATGCTTCGAACGTGGCCCTCCGACGACTAGATGACTCTCGTTCCCGCTCCACCTCCACCTCCGCTTCGGCTTACGTCATGGACGTAATAAACATAGATCAGGGGGCCTATTACGTATCTTGGGGGTGATGGCTCCTGCACACGGGACGCGCGGCAAGCGTTTCCACGTCCCGTGTGCAGGAGCCATATGGCTTAAAGTTTACGGAGCTTACGACACCTATTGTAGACCCAGCCTAATGCTCCGATTTGAATTTTTTTTCGAGAAACGGAGCATTTATCACCACTTCTCTTTAATATCGCGATTCAAATTGATGACGTCAATAGGAAATAAAATTATAATAATATTTTTTTATGTATACATCTTTATAATTACTTCCTTTTTTCAGATATGTGCATGGTGTTAATATAAAGGTGTAAGGCCCTGCGCACAATGGAGGAATATTAGATATTAGGAATAGAAATTAAAATCAGTTTTAGAATCAGTTTCCTCAATGTGAATATTGAACGTAACGCACAATGGATATATAATAATAAGATATAAGACATAAATGTGTTATACGAAACACAACATAACTTATTATTTATCTATAGTGTTCATTGAGGAAACTGATTCTAAAATTCTAATTCCTATTCCAAATATCTAATATTCCTCCATTGTGCGCAGGGCCTAACATTGCGCATAATAGCGGTCGAGTATTGAATTTTTGGGCCAAATCTGATTGGCCCATTCGCATTTGGACAAATCTGATTGGTCCTCTACTGCGGTTTGGTAAAATCTGGTTGGCCTCTACTGCGCATCCACGGGAATGGTACACCTTTATATTTACATCATGGATATGTGCTCTCCTTCAAACATTTGGTTTCTTAGCAACCGTTAAAAAATAAAGATTAATAAAATTATTTATTTTATTTGTCATTGAAATATAATGTTGAACACGGAGTTGTCGTTAAGTCAGGAATTTCGAAAATGTTCGTAAGGAATGTGCGAAAGGTAATATAATATAAGAAACTCAGAAATCAAATATTTTCGGTATGGTATATCACATTAAATATTATAATTATATATTAATTATCAGTATGATTCAGTATTGTATAAAAAAATCGTGGATACATTTGTATATATCATAAATTATTTGAGACAAATTTTAAGTATTATTGTAACTGCAATTAAGTTGTATTATTGGATTAATGAAAAATGCGTGTTATATAAGTTAAACTAATGTTGGAAACACTAGTTTCGAAATAACTTTTATTAATTAAAATAAATCATATTATATCTTTTCTATAAATAAAGTTTTTCAAATTTACATCTTCACGTGAAGCAGAATTTTACATAAGACAGAAAAAGGAGGTACAAGAAATCTTTCGCACCAATCTGATAAGTGATAAGTCGACTAATAAGGATATTGAATTTTGAGAAAATATTAAGAAATCTTTAACTTTATTTAGATACAACGTATTCACAATGCTCCACTGTTACGAAGATCATTCGGTACAAACCAACCGCTTCTAGAGTGCAACAAAGAGTTCCAGAAATTTAAATTGAAGCAAGTGAAAATGCAGGTATACCTAATTCGAGGCAATCTTGAAAAGCTTGACTTAAGAAAATTTTCATGTTAATACACGCATCATTTATTTCACTAGTGCGACGACGGGCTTCCAGTCTATTTAAAGGGTGGAGTACGTGATAAAGTGCTATTTAACATTACGCTAGCTTTGGTCTTTTTTAACACGATCCAATCAATCTGCACACTTAGACAATCTTAATTTTGCGCATATCGAAAGTTCTTAGAAGCTCAATAGATATTTTCTTTGGGAATATCAACTTGTAAACCAGAATATTAAACAATTTCACTTTATGTAAAACATAAATACATCTGGTATATTACGCACGCATACATGTTATGCATTTATATACGTATACTTAGTTTCAATACCGTTCCTAATTTTGGAAGAGATTTAATAAGGCACTCGATTACTCTGCAGGTGTCAATATGAAAATTATGTATCAGTCTGTTAAATATTGTACGATGATGAAATCTCCGTGGAACGTAGAAATTTACAATTCATTTTATTGTAAATTTAACATTTGGTTTGCTACAAGCGTAATCAGGAATTTCTATATTTTTAAGCAATACTAAATGCAAAGTCGACGTGAAGAGATAACAGTACAAACTCATACCAGTTTAATGTTTGCAACTTATGGACGTATTCATATGTGCGTAATTATAATTTAAAATATAACAAACGAAAATGTAATTATAAATAAAGCCATTAAATGGCTATAAAGTATATCCTTGTAATTACTGTACATAGATTACTGTACATTTTGGCGTATTTGCATAATTTTGCGCTGTACAAAAATTTGGATCTATAATACAAATGTAATATGAAAAATTATACAGTATTTCCTTCAAACTATTTTTGCTATCATAAATATCGCACATAAGTATAATAGGAAAGTTAATTTTATGCTTTCCATATTGGTAATGCGTTAGCACATATTAAAAGATACAATATTTTTTTATATCACAGAAAAACGTATTTACATTATGTTACAAATTACACATTTGTGTTCCACTAGTAACATTTGATACAGTTACTTATGAAACATTATTTAATAAAGTTTCGTATTACTCATTCGGACTACTTTTGGTACTTTTCTGTGAACTTTCTTTTCCTCTCGTGGTATCGAATTTTACATCGTTTGAATTTATATTGGTTTCCTCTACAATCAATTTTCTTTGATTTTCGGATTTATAAGTATCTTTGTTATCATACAAGTTGGCTGCATGTTCTTTCGATGAAGTCTTTTTTCTTCGTTGTATTAAAGCCTTTAGAGCTTCGCTAAATTGCAGTAATGTTTCAGCGATTGGCCGTTCCATATATTTAGCTGCGATTTCATCAAATTGATCGTCCTCCTCCGAAGTTAATTCATGCTTAATGTACTTAAATTGATCTATTATTTCTTTAAGACTTTCTCTAGCATCTTTCACCATCAGTTGACCATTACTTTCTACAGAATAATCCATATCCGTTACGCGTGAATTGCTCTCAATACGATTTTTGTTTATATCATTTGTTGGTGCCACTGAATCAGCATCATCATGTATAAAGTCTTTCTCAAATTCTTTAAACTGATTTATTATATTTCTTATGCTTTCTCTTACATTTATTGATTTGGGTGTTTTAATGCTTTCTTCTTTATCCTCTTCTATAATTTCTGCCTCAGTTGCAGGTAACTTTGCATCAATTTTATCTCGTGATTTTACAATCTTTTTCGTATCTATTTTAACATCTACAATTTTATTTTCTTCTTCCACTATATCTTCTTCAGTTTGTTCTAGAGTATCTGATTTTATTATCTTGATTTTATCTTTCTTTTGTATAACTGATTCCGGTTTACTAAATTCATCATCTTTCACATGTTCTTTCACAATCTCAGGCTCTTCTTTCATTATTGCCGATTTATCTGAAATTGATGGCTCTTTTAATTCCGGTTTGAATACTCCTATGCTTTTTAACAATTCTGCTGCTACTCCTTTCTTCTTCATTGGTTTTATTGGAAGTTCCATATTTTTTCGTTCATCATTGACTTCTCTTCTCTGTTTAGCTTCTAGCATCTTTTCTTGAATCATTTTTTTAACAGTTTCTTTAACACCATGAGTTTCCTGACGTAGATTTACACCGTTTTTAGGTTTTCCCTTAATAATACTTTCTTCTTCAATCTTTGTTTTTTTATCAGGTTTGACATCATTAATATCAGAAGCATCTTTGAAATCTTCTTGAGAATCAATATCGTCTTTGTTTTTATTTCTTGAATTTGCCGATAATTCATTTATACTTTCGCTTTCCCATGTGGTAGTATTTTCCATAGATGTCATATTGTCATCCGCCAAATCATTAAGTCCTCCTACTTTTTTTTCTATTGTATCATTTTCTTCAAGTTCAGTATCCAAAAAATTTTGTTCAACAGTTTCTTTTGTCTTCTCGAGTTCTTCTGTGGACTCCGTAAGTTTCTTAACTATTTGCTCTTCAAATGACTTGTTTATTTTGCTATTTTTTGTATCATCTACCTGATTTAAATCCTTTACAGAAGTTCGTGATCTTGCTTTATTAGGATCATATTTGATATTTGATTTTCTTTTCATAATGAATATACTAGGTTTTGTTTTAATTTTCATAGGAAGTAATATGTTATTATTCAATGTTATATGCGAAAATCCATCGATAGAATCAATAATATCGTGGGTTTTAAGGTAGGGTTTTATATTCGGAGAATATTTGCTTTTTGCTTCCATCAAGAGATGAGTAAATTGTAGCATTTCAGGATCATCAATGGTGAAGTTTTCTTGTTTTGAGTAACTGTAACACAATGTTCTTTCCATTAAAAGTACCATAATGGGAATAGTGCATAATTAGCATTATTACAGATAAAATAACTTACATCCAAGAAGCATTGGTCTGTGTAAATCTTGATACTCCGGTTTGTGCAGTTAATACGTCAATGTGCACATGTACTGGTTCGATAGAGTCCCTCTCAAGTCTGTGTAATCTAGCAATTGCCAGACCTCCAGGATAATTAGAACCGGCCACGCATAATAGAAACATGGAGAATATAGCATTTAATACAACATGACACAGGATTATTAATGCCAGAAGACCACTCCATATTGTTTTTGCTCTGTTTTCCCATCTAATTTCCAATGAAAGAGAGAAAAACACAATTTCTACATTATTATATTATATAAAGCTATAAAGATTTATAATCTGAAGTTTAATCTTCCATCAGTGGCTATAAACTGATTTCTATAACTATAAATTCTAGAATGTTTTATTCAATAAAAAAAACAAAAAATATATATATTTAATTATTAAAATAAATATACATTTTTTAATATATTCATTAAGAATAGAAAACATATTAATAATAATAATCATAATTTCGTAATCTTTATAATTAAAATATATTTAAAGAAATCATTATGGTAAATTAGAAATATTGATGGAAAATTAATTAAACCATAATTAAAATAAAATATATACTTACATTCTGTGGCAAACAGCAGCTGCGCTAACATTCAACAGTGGGAATACATATATTATAAATCTCAATTCCTTATGTGGTAAGAGCGAAAATAATACAATGAAGATGATAGCTGGAGTAGTAAAGTAGCGAACTCTAACATCCCATAATATCCCAAAGGGAACCAAAAGGTACGAAAGTGCTAGACCTCTCGGCAGTGCTGAATAAAAGTACCATAAAACTGGTGATGTCTATTCATGTGTCAAGTTCATTTACGTACTGATTTATATACTGAAAGATTGCAGATATGTGTTCAAAAATCTCTAATATTTCAGATAATCGAAAGTCTTTTTGAGAATTTATGATAGTTATCACATATTATGATCAGAAATTTGAATAAGTACTGGTAACCAGTCATATTTTGTGATGTGATAGATCAAAAACCATTTTTTCTAACATTACAATCCAAGATTCATCCAAGATATTGAAAATCCTTAACAGAAAAGCTTATTATATCTGTATATATAAAGGATACACCCCATTCACTGCTCTTATTAAGAATAGTGTTGAAATAAAATACTTCGCCTTCTGGCCATACTAAGCGTCTCCAAAATATTGAATCTGTAGCAATAGTAAGTGCTAAGAACAATACACCAGCTGGAACCGCAATTTTAAGTAGTCTAAAAATTATTATAAAACATTATTGTGTAATAAGCAAAGTAATTTGGAAAGAGTGTTATATCTTGTGTATATAAAAGATTAGATATTTTTTAAATGATATAAAACTATAATCGGGCTTATGTCTTGATAAGATCCAAGAATACTTTTATGTTAATGTATTTGATATACATAACAATTAAAGATTTGACTTAAAAGCTTACAAATCTGTGCAGTTTTGCAGAAGACCCCTTGATGATTTTAATCATTTCTGTTTGTAATCTTACAGCCATATTAGAAATCAATGGTCCATAATATGTAAATACCTTTGTACAGAAAGTTTCTGGCTTGCTATATTGTGTAAAAGAAACAGTCCCAAAAGTATGGCGAGTTCTGCTCTGAATATTATTATCGCTGCAGCTGACGACCAGATAAACAACACTTGATTTTCCCTCAGCCATCCAGATAAGGCCATTAATACTACAATATCCCAATTAAAAAGAAAAAGAATATGCATATATTTTTGAATAAGCTGTGTTGAATAATTAGCAAAGACGTACACATGCACATAAAAAGTTTTACATCATTACCTAAAGGCATAGCCATTATGTTTGGCAGTGGACGACTAAGATAGTACATAAAATGATACTGCGTCACGGTTATAATCACAAACCACTTTGTAAACTGCAGCCCAAAGAGTTTTTGTAGAGCATGCCTATATAGCTTCAGCGTAGTTATTACCAAGAGTCCCAATGTTGCTCTTACTATAAAAAAATAACATTAAGCTCTTTATTCTACAAAAATGTGTGGAATTATTATTATATTTGAAAATTATATACTGAACTTACCCACATATTGAACAAAAAATTTATTGAGCTTCAGGTAATTAATAACTGCCACCAGTGGTGAGGCAAGACCAGATACCACAATAGGTCCCAAAAAAGAACGTGGCACAACTCCAGGAAATTCATGATGATCATACTATTAGAGAGAAAAATAACAAAAATATAATATATTTATTAAAAATCATTCTGAAACTAAACAAGGAATTATAGGGTGATCTGAAAAAAGATCGAAGAATTTAATGAATCCATGATGTTAAATATCCACTTAGATTTATAAATTAACACATAGTCGACTATAAATAGCCACCTAATAAATTGACATAGTTGCAAAATCAAATAAAAACTTTTATTTCTATTTTTCAAATGAAATGTTTTACTTATCTATTTCAATACTAACTTAAAGTTTATATAGATGAAAATATATAACTCAAAATAAGAGCGTATCTTCACTTTGTCTTCTTTTCATCAAAGCTGACTCTCAGATCTGCATAAACCGGACATTTTTTATTCATAAATAAAGATGCTAAAGGTCTTCAGCCTTTTTTTCTTTTAAATCGTACACGTAACCATGTGTACAGATCAAGTGTTTGTCAGAAATGTTCATAGAAAAGGTAACGGGGTTCAAATAAAGTTCAAAAAATAAGAATTTTCCCGTTAGCGCGTGAAATAAATTAGGGGCGGTATCAGCTGATCGCCAGTTTATAAATACACGTGTCTGGTACTAAATATAATGCGGCACTTTTTGCGTGCTGACCGCCTGATGACGATCAGTGGACAACGATCGTCGAACGACTCCGAATCGTTTTCTGGTCGGACGATCCGATGATCGTTTAATGTTTCAGTCATTACCTCCGTCAAATTGAAGCCGTGATAGAGGATATCGTGCATCGCCTGCAGGTTGAAGCTCTCCTCGACTTTCGTAAATGGGCAGTACAGCAGGTGCATCAACGACACCAGGATAACCAGCTGATCCATGATCACCGTTGTGCGTTCACGCAGAGCATACGTTGCCACTCAACGAACTTTCGGGTCTCGTCATTATATAAATTCGACGTGTCGGCACGAAGGACACTTTTTCCTTCGTTTTCCCCAAACACACGGCGTGCCACCGCGACGTTATTACGCGGCGGGCACCACGTATACTGTTACAAAACGAAGCAGCCCGCGCATGCGTCTTCTCGCTCTACAAGTTGATTCTTGATCTTCGATAGAAGGTCTCCGGAATCATTCCAAATCATTCCGCTTTTCTTCCTTCTCTTAGGCTGCGTTCGGAAACATCGCCCCCATGTGGCATTTTATCCTTGTTGTTCACCAAGTGTTAAACAAGGATAAAATGATACATGAGAGACCTCGGATAATGTTTTCGAACGCAGCCTTAATATATCTACTTGGAACATTCAGTTTTGAAACAGCTAAGGCCCAGTTCCACAACCTATTTTAACCAGAGTTTAACTCGTTA
>NJRQ01002214.1:0-16425 GCA_003063805.1 Aphaenogaster ashmeadi | reverse complement strand
CGGCCAAGCGAAGTGTCGCGTCCGATAGGAAGAAGAGAGGAGAAGATAGAGAGAGAGAGAGAGAGAAAGAGTGAGGAAGAGGAGGAGGAAAGAGGGGCAGAGACGGTGCGAGAAGGCGAAGAAGAGAGAGAGAGAGAGAGAGAGAGAGAGAGACACCTTGCGAGGGTGTACGCGCGAGCAAGCTGGGCGGACAGCAGCGCGACCAGAGAGCAGCATCCCTCGATATATAATGCGACGTGCAGCCTTCTTCCCCTTCGCCTTGGTGGTCGTTCCTTTGGAATAAAGCCGCGCGCTTGCTGCTGGGACGGTTCCTTACCTGCAGGGCTATGACGTAATG
This sequence comes from Aphaenogaster ashmeadi, assembly GCA_003063805.1. Lineage (NCBI taxonomy): Eukaryota > Metazoa > Arthropoda > Insecta > Hymenoptera > Formicidae > Aphaenogaster > Aphaenogaster ashmeadi. The sequence continues at coordinate 16,088 of NJRQ01002214.1, read as the reverse complement.
GCAAGAGAGGTACGCATATCCTTCCGGCAGCATATTCTTCCTTCCTTGCAGCATCCACCCCGCGAATTATTCCCGCGATGGGGGCGGAGGGGGAGAGAAGGAGAATTTTCCTATTTCTGCTCATTTGTATCGCGAATGAGAGAAATCGTCGTGGGAGTCTTCTCTCCGCGGAGAGGACGCCTCTCGATGACCTATTTTCACGTGACCTCGTGACACCCGACGATCGGTCCTCGGCTTGCACCCCCCAGAGTGCATCACCCTCTCGGCAAGGCCGAACGGCCGAAGGGACGAGCCCTTCAGCCCGCTCCTTCCTTCTCGGTAGATGCGCGTTTCTTCATAAAGAAGTGTCCGCGCGAATGCTCCACTTTTTCGCTCGTAGAATCGGTCGGCCTCATTTCGCTCTTTCGGAACATCTTCTCTATGTGCTTACGAGATTACCCTTTCTGAAACCTCCCGATGCAGGATTCTGTTTGTTCTATCTTCAAGATTAATCCTTGCTAAACTTCGAACGTCTGCCCTCGTAAGGATTTATTTCGCTTTATTGAATTATATCGCGTGTATACTTAGAATCCCACCCTGATTCTTCTAGATTCTATCAATTAAAGATATTGAAGATAACATTTCTCGATAATTCCTGAAATTCCTAATCCCCTCACACCTAGCATCCATTGTGATGGACACGCTTTTTCTTCATTTGTAATATGGAAGCATATAGTTGTAGAGATACTCGCTGCTGTTGTCCTACTTTGTGGACATGTTCTGAGTTATGATTCGAGTCGTTTATCACCATCCGCGATTTCTAAGGGGAATAATAAATAGAGAGGAAACACGTTCGAGCATATCTCTTGATAAATAGAGAATCGGGTCTGACATATTTAAGATTTTTCTTATATGTGATCATTTTCGTTTGCTTTAGAATAGCATTTCATCAGGATTCTCTTTGCTAATTGTCAACAATTCTTTTTATTAGCATTCTCCTCGTAATACATCTTTCTTAATAGTAATTAACAATTATTTCTTTTAATATATATAATTCATAATTACTTTAAAAGCATTGATTAATATTTATCTTTTTGAAAATTTTTGTAATCTTTATTGTTGTTCCTTTTAGCTCATAAGTTTTTATCATTTCATTTTATGTGTGAATGATTAGAATCCCTCTTGTCATTTCGTATAATTATGATTAATATTTTTCTTCTATTAACAAAACTTTCTACAAGGCTTTTAGCGTTAGTAAAATCTTTCTCGTTGTTTTATTCGCACGTAGATTCTTTCTTCTTTTTTTCCATTTGCAAAGTTCACTTCATCACTTTATTCCTCAGTAGAAGCTAGTTCGTCGCTTTTACGTGTTCACAGAGTCCTTGCATCCGTTTTGTCTACAGCTAGAAACTTTCTTCACGCTTTTCCCGCTCATATAGACTCGTCCTCATTGCCTTCTTACAATACACCCCACTACTCGTAGATTCCTGCTCTCTCTCTCTCTTCACCGATTTGCAGGATCCTGGAATCCTTGTATCACCATCAATTGTTAGAATCTTCTTAAAGAAGTCCGCAAGATATAAATTTTAAATTCAATGTGCTTTTTGCAAATATTCTCTCTCGACCTGTTTATATTGAAAATTATACACAGAGCAGAGTCGCGAGAATGTTACTCTTTCGTTGCTGGAATGCTTTTCTCGCTCGTAGAACGCTCTGTACCTCATTGTATGTTCGCCCGTCGTTACTTTGCATACTCGCAAAATTCTTCTCGTCGTTCTGCACGTTCGCGGACTCTTCCATGCAAAATCCTTATCATCGTTTGTCACGTTTCACAAAATTCCTATATACCTTTTGTTTCATTGTAAAAGCCTCTTCGCGTATTTACAATTTCATATTAGATCCTCCGGAATATTCTAAAGAAGATTCTTCCAGATTTGCTGTTTGGCTCTACTTACAACTTATGAGATAAACAAATCCGGACAGAATCAGATACAGATAAATAATCAAATAAATTATGTACATACGATCCTAAATTTTTTATTAAATAACTTTTACTTAAATTAAAAAAGAATTTGAGAGGATGCATTTCAGATTTATTGTTAAAGAATACACCCTGAGTTCGTGATTTCAACGAAGAAATCTACATTTTTGTAAAGTTCACATTTTATATAGCCTTTTTTATATATATACATATATATAATAAATTAAAGAAAAAATCTTTAAGTATATGGAGAATCGAATTGTTAAGTTTTAAAAAAATATGTATTTAACACGAATAAATATCTAAGAGCAAATATCTAAGAACGTTTCAGTGCGGACGCATTGGAAAGATGTCGTCACAAAAGGGAGGTTCCGTTAAATATTTGTTTAGCGTTATTCTTGGCTCGTTGGTTATTTCAAATTCCATGACTTTAGAATCCTCCGAGTGTGACGGGTTTAAGTAAATCAAAAATTCGCGGAGTAGTCGACGGCGGCGGTTCTCGACGATACTTCGTTAAGGGATGCACCTGGGTACATTCACGTTGCAGCTGCAGGCGGTTCCCTATTTGCTCGTTAGCACATTGCGATGTTGTTTACTAAGTTCCATCCACAGCGAGTTCGCGAATGCGAGGGGTTATTACGTGGAAGAGGTTGATACTTGTATTACTAAGATAAACATTCAATTTTAGGCCTTTGGACTTTTAAATATTTGAATTTTTGGATTTTTAGATGCTAGATGCTTTGAGTTGCTTCAGTATCTAAAACATCCTCTACATTCTTTGATTCTTGTTAAACTTCTTTATATTTTTATGCAACGTTGTAAATTATTATTTGTCTGGACCCGCACAGCACGCATATCTAAAAGACGTCCAGAAGATATCCCAAAGATATCCTATCGCCTAAAGATGTCTTCGGGATATCTTCTCAACGTCTTTTGGATATGCATGCTGTGTGGGGATTATTATTGTATTGTTATATAAACTTGTATGCCACTCACATCTTTTTAGATTTTTAGATCCGTAGGTTCTCTTCAGTTTTTTTAAGTCCTTCAATTCTTAAAATTAATTAAATCCGTAGATCTTCAAATGTTTCAGTAGATATCAGACCGTTGGATAAAGAAAGCATAAGCGTTTGAAATATTGTTCTTTAAATTCCGGTATTTTTTAATTTTTGAATTCATAATTTTAAGGAATAATAAAATTTGAAAAAAAATAACGAAAAAATATAATAATTCGTCCATGCAGAATAAGAATAAGTAAATAAAATTTTTCTCTACATCCGGTTAAATCGAGCACTCGTACATCTTGCTGTGACGCATATACTTAATAATTAACATCATCTAGCAAATATAATAATGATATATTAGTATGGACGATGAATGACCGGCAAATCCGACTGTGCGCTGCACAGAATAAATAAGCGATATTACAAGTTAAGACCGGTTAAACCAGGTCAGTGCTTTCGATCATAAACTGCGCACGCGTCCTGTACACCTTTAGCGCCACCCCGTTGAGGACTAGGGACAACCCCAAACATAATGCACCCCTTCGGCTCGCATTATTCCGAGATCGCTAGCGACGACGTTGGGATGCAATCTCACCGATCGAAGAGTGCAGATGTATCCACAGTGCAAAGTACGAGTGCACGAAACGAGACAGAGGCGAATATTCGCGAATAAATTGTGCGGAGTAAATGCATCTCTAAAATAAACCGAGTAAATTAAAGTAAATTAAACGAAATAATTCACTCTTGATAAACGCCGCAAAGTCTCCGAGTGGAAAGTTCGTGGAAAGATACGTGAGAACCGTTGCCGTAAGTGTCCCGCTATGCATTTTTGCGTTTACGTTTTTAACATGAATATTATTAAATGTGATCGCGTTCATGATTCGATATAAACCAGTTCTATGCTAATTGATGTATATGTAAATCTAACATAAGTATAGGAGTTTGCGTTGCGAATTTTGAATGCTCGCAGAAATCGTGAATATTTGAATATTCAAATTTCAAGAATCCAAGACTTGAGAGAAGGGATATCTTTAGATTCTTAGATGCGTGGGATTTCGGGTGAATCTTTAACCCCTAGGTCTAGGTCTAGAATCTTTAAACTCTCGAATTCCCAAATATAGTAATTGCATTAAAGTGCGATAGTTCAAGAAAACTTTGCACGCATTTAAATATTGTTTCACATTTTTTAATAATTTTTATGTTACTTTATTGCTTCAATTGCCAATATGTTAGTTACAGTTAGTGGATGTGTTAGTGGATTTAGGACAATTTTTATAATCCTGTATGTAATTTTGTACATTATATCGCGTGTACACTTTCTTTATTTAAATTTGTACCAAACTAGCACAAATAAATAAATATAAGATGTAATTCAGTTGCGATGTTATATTAAAAGTTTAAAAAATAGTGAAATATTTGATAGTTTCATATACGAGATTTTATTTATCAGTCGCTCTATACGACCACTATGTGTACGAAGCATGCTGGGAAATTATTTACTCCATTTAACATCTGGGCGACGAGCGTTTCCCGGGGTCAGCTCTTCAGACCTTCACACGCTTTTCTTGTCGCAAATTATTTTTAATTTGTATGTGAATCATTTCTTATTTGCGAGATCTTTTCATTTTTTTCTTATATTCTACGAGAGAAGCGTAAGAAAAATCTATTTAGTAATTTTTCATTTATACATACATATATACATAAATTTCGCGAATTTTAATTCGCACAAGGCTGCACAATGTTGCATTTTCTAAAACCGTATGAAAGAACTATAAAACTATAATCTATAAAAGAACTATGGAACTCTATAAATCGCATGTTTCAATTAATGCCAACATATAAGTTAACATCTAATGCTAACATCTGCTGTTTTAACCTTTTTCTAGTGTTCAATATCTTTATTTTTACAAAGCGCTTTAAATGCCTGCAAGCTTGCACGAGCTTCCGGAGAACATTTAAGGTCAATAATAAATCGCAAATGTCAACCATTTTTAACTTTACCGTGCATTAAAGTGCAGTACACACCGGCATTTTTTCACTGCACTAAAATTAATCGATGTCAGATGTCATGCCCTTTTCATCATGTAAAAATTTCTATCTTTCTCTTTTGATACTTGATTTTCACTTTAAACTATATTTAATGTTTTTCTCGTAAATTCCTATTCCATTTTTGGTTCCAGAATAATAATTAATTCACATCATTTGTATTTTAGTGATATATTTTAATCGCTATAAATGACGATATTAATGCTAATTACTTAATTTTTGTGCAGGAGTTACGGACCAAGAGACCTTTTAAGATATGGGACAGTTGGCGTAACGTAAGAAAGGGACTGGTCGTTAGCAACTTCGAAGAATTGATTGTCCGAGGTGAGGAATATCTAAATTTAAATCTAAGAAGTTAGCTATTATACTCAATAAATTAAAAATAAAGGCAATTAAAAGTCAAATCGCATTTATAAATGTATCTTTAAAGTTGCTTCCTTGTATCATTGTTATAACAATCTATACTTTGTTTAAAGTTAAAGCTACGCTTCCAAAATATCTGATTTAACAGAACAAACGTTTTTGAAATAGTAACTTATTACCCGTCTGTTATCTCCTATTGCAAATTAGCAGTAATACATTGTGCGTAATATATTTTTTTTTCACGATACTCAAGATATTGGATTACTGGTCACAAGATATCGCTCTTTTCTTGCAGAACATTTTCTCGAAAGAAAAAGATCTTTTTCAGGACAATAGATTTAAAAAATCTCAGAAAGATTTAAAAAATCGAGAAAGATGTTAGATTCTTTGCAAAAAATCGACGCGTGTTGCGCTCAGGATAACTCCTGCGAGCGTCACGCATTGTCCTTCCGGAGCACTCTCTTTCCATCTGTCCGGTCGACCGGCGAAGAAATATTTCCGGTCGGAAATATTTCCGCGCGGCGTATCGCAGCGCGGAATTGCATTATCTGTAAAGTTCCTTTGAAAGTGTCGCTCTCGCAACACACATTTCTCGCAACATTTCTCAGAAACAAAGCGGCGTTCGTTCGTTCGTTCGTTCGTTCGAGGACGCACCACCATTATTCGCAACTACGCCATTCACACGATTACACAGTACATGCGACACGTGGCACACGCATATGCACCCTCACTTACGGATGTAAAACGGACTACATAACACATATGCACACGCACACGCCCACACACTGACGTTAAAGCGTTATCACAACCCTGAACGCCATCTGACACCCCAACCCTCGGCCAACCCTTGCTTTCAGGTAAGGAAAAGCTGGGCGTGCCACAAAACGAGAATGTCTCGCTAGTTTTGGAGTCGGACGGCACTCAAGTCGAGGACGGCGAGTACTTCAAGACACTAGGAAACAACACGATCCTGCTCCTGTTGCGGCATGGTGAACGCTGGTGTCCCACTGGCGTCGACATCATACGCGCTGGTAGGTAAAAGGGACATTACACAGATCGATTTTAGAAGAAATCGGCAACTTGGTTGAGGAAGCTAAGGTTGAAGCAACGCGGACGACAGAAAATTCAAAAGGACATCTAAAGAAAACGAGAGAATATCTAAAAGATCAGGATATTATTTAGACGTATATCATACGATAAATTAGATTCATCGAATCGTTTCACAAGTAAAAATTGAATTCTTACAGAGACCTTTAAACGATCAACCAAGTAGCTTCTCTTCTTCTCTCAAATGTCTCGACTTTCTGGATTTTTGAACCCTCGAATATATAGCTTCTTTAGAGTCATACGCGCTGCTATGTAAAGGGGATATTACAACGATCAACTTTGGTTGATGGAAATCGACAACTTGGTTGAGGAAACTAATCTCGAGGCAACTGATAAAATTGAAACTGATCAAACTGAATTACATGTGGATCAAACTGAATCCTTACACACACACAAGCCTTTAAACGATCAACCAAGTAGGTTTTCTTCTATTCTTAAGCTCTCTTTAGATGTTTTGAATTTTTTAAAACAATCTTCTTTATCACCCGAAACCTCTTTAGACTTTTGGATCCGTAAGTTTTTTGGCTTCCTTAAGATCTGTGGATCTCGCACTCTTGCGATGGATCACCGGCACTGATTGTCACGCCTTGTAGCACCGAACACCACCCGTATCCCCCGCAGTCGCAGCCACCGATAAATTGATAACTCGTTTTCTCTTTCTCTTTCTCAGCAATTTCGGCGATCCCGAAAATAGTCTGCGAGACGATCCACGCGCTGGAGTTGCACGATGAGACGCCATCGTGGAAAATCATGGACAATAAAGGCCGAGTCACAGTGGTACTGCACTGGGACCAGCGCTCGTCGTCGTCGTCGCAGGTGCAGCAGCAGCAGTCGAAGGCAGGCCAGGATGCCCAAACCTCCAAGTACTCGCCGACTAAGAAAGCCGACTTGAGTGGCGCCCAACGGCCGTCCCTGGTGATCCAAACCAGCCTGGACAAGCTCGGCTATGATGGCAAGGCGACGCATTTGCCCGGCGAGATCGCCCCGACGCGGTACACCAGCCCGCGAATCACTGTGATAAATCATGACGATATGGTATATTCAATCTACAGTTTTATTAAGCGATTCATCTTTAGATTTTAATTCAATCGCGCAAGTTCCTAAACCTTCTGTAAAATCTACGATTGAAGAGATTAGTGCGACAGTGATTCAATCCATTTTCTTAAAATCCTGAGAAAACTAATTCGTTCATGCTTTTAAGAAAATAGGCCAACCCAACGTTGCACTGAACTTTTCGATCTCAACAATGATTATACTAATCTAAATGCTTTATCTACAGATTGTAGTCTTATTAACCACAATATTCTAAACTCTATCAATCAATCGACAAATTATCGCGTCACCTACAATTAAAGAAGTCAATATAGTATTAGCTTCTATGTTAGTTCTGTAAAATTTTTAAGAGAGTGGACTATATCACCGTTGCAATGTTACGTCTAATTCTTCGATTGTAATCACATTATTTGCCCTCTTTTTTAAAATGTTAATGCAAACTAAACCAAATCACTTTCTATCACGCTGTAAGCTTATCTTCATCTTAGCAGCAGCAGCCGATGCAATCGCACATGCCGGGCCGTTTGGTGAAGCAAGGCACGAATTCGTTCGACAGTACGACCATCCACATCCATACACCCGAGTGCTCCAATCACATTCACCAACCGGTCGCGCGAAATGGGAGTCCGGTGAACGGCGCCGACGGCGGCGCCGTCGGCGAGTGCGACTTCCACTGCTGCGCCCTACACGAGGAGGGCCGTAGGATCGCTGTGCATAAGTCGGTGGCGACGTCGCCGATCCAGGACGCGCAGCATGCGCAATATCAACACCCGCATCATCCGCATCAACAGCAACAACAGCAGACGCAGACACAGACACCGTCGCCACAGCCGCCATCCTCCTTGTCGGACGGTACCAAGCGACCTGGCCTCAGCAAAGGTCATGTTCGCTTTCGCGATACCGCCGACGAGGAGTCAAGCTCGCGTCTGGCCGGTGCCGTTGGTTTCCATTTACATCACAATCATCACCATCACCATCAAGAGCATGACAGCTCCGAGTCCGAGACGGAGAACACAATAATGGAAGATGAGATTGTGACTTCGGAGAAATTTTTGCTACTGATCGATCAGCTGACGGTTGATCAGAAGCACCATCTTAGCATCAAGGACATTGGCATCATACTGGAGCGACTCAGTTCCAAAATCCTCGACGTCGAGCGGCTGGATCGCGAGAGCGAAAGCGAGGAGTGCTACAATTGGACGATCAAGGCGATCATACGGGGCGATGTCCTGCGGGAGCTCGGGGTGATCTACAACGGGAATTACTACGCGATCTCAGAGCACCCCGGCTACAAAGAGGAGTCCGAAGAGAATAATGAGGATAACGAGGAGGAGGAGGAGGATAGACTTTAATATGATGCTGTTATACTAGATAGATAGATAGATAGATTATATACCTATTCCTGGTTATATATTAAATTAGGACACGTTGTAAAACGGAAATAAGGACAGAGATATCACGTGGTATCTCCATTGAATCCGAGGATTTTTTGAAAATTAATTAAACCCCGAACTTTCTGTGATTTTTTCTGAGAGTCTACAACATTTCCTAGAATCTTCCTAGGATCTCTGTGATCCTTTAAGGATTCCCAGAGCTTGGGTTTTCTTAACATTTTCTAGGAATTTTCTGAGATTAAGAGATACAATAGTGTTATGTCGTGCCAAATATATGAAAGTTCTACAGAATTAACCTAAGATTTGATGATAGAATTTTTTAGATCGAGTCTTCTAAGATTTCTTAAAATACTCCTAGAATTTTTTAAGATTTCGGAATTCTCTTTAGGATTCCATAGGATTTCTTAGGAGATTTCCGATGTTATGATCCTGTAGAATCTTAAGATCCTCTGTAAGATCCTCTGTGTGCATTTAGAATTTATGATACTAATCTTACAAGTTTCTAGGAGTTTCTAAAAATTTTCCTATTCTAGAGTTGTCTAGAATATTTTTATTTTTGATTCAGGATATTTTTTGAAAAAATATTTGGCTCCAAGATTCTCGGAAGAAATTCTCAAATTTTACTATTTTATATTCCTACACTTTTTGAATTATGGGGATTCTAACTTTTTTGGATTTGTAGTTTATTAAGAACCTTGGATTTTGGATTCCTTAAATTATAGCACCTTAAATTTTAAATGTTGTGTGTAAGATGTCTTAGACTCTAAACACTTTAATTCTAGGTGCCTTAGATTTTAGGTACTTTAAATCAGACTTCAGAACAGACTTCAGATCCAAACATCTTAGATCCCTTAGACCTTAGATACTTTAGACATTGTAAATTCTAAATTCTTTAGATTCTAAGATCTTAAATTCTGAGACATGATATCAATTCTATCTTTTTTTCTTCAATCCTGGCACGTTTCTGATTCTTTAGATTCGTATGTTAAATAGAACTACTACGTAATCTCGCAGGAATCTGACAATGAGTATAAAAAGAAATCTTAGGAGACTATCAAGAGAATTTTCAAGATAATAAGGAGGAGATAAATTTAATTTAATATCGTTTTATTAGAAAGATAAATAGACATATAGATTATAATTAAGAAATTCAGTGCCACTGCTGTTTAGTTTAATTTTTGTACGATTTGTGGATATTAATCTTCTCGAATTGAGGTAATTTAGATAAATAATCTCAAGTTTTTACGAAACATTGTGCCAAATCTTTTCATTTCTTATTATAATTAGTATATCGATTTTATAAGCAATCCAAAGATCATCAGCTTTTTCGAAATTCATGAAATCCTCGGCTCAAAGATGAGATCCACGGAAAAGCGAAAAACGAGCAACGCGTGCGAATTACATTCGCATTGCGGGGAGGAACCTAATTCGAAAGACGACAGAGGGTAGATCGACGAGAAGCGCCATTTCTTCCGAATGTGTTTCTTAATAAAAAAAAAGAAGAGAAGAAAACAAAGCAAGGGAAGAAGAGGATTGCAACGTAATCGAATCATGTGTAATATGATATAATATACAACTTTATTAAAAACCTAGTTCTAAAGACGGTTGTTAAAATATGTACTTATTAAAACTAGCATGTATACTTATAGGAAACATTTTTGGGATTACGGACGTCGATTCCGTAACCGTCCACAACACTGCCGTAAAGAGAAGAAACAAAGTAAAAGAGAGAGTGAAAGAGATAAACAAAGGACGAGGGAGAGGAAAAAGAATGAACTAAAAGAAGCATGAATATAATATATAATGCGTAACAATTCGACTCGACACAAGACTCGGCTAAACTCAATGAGATAATTCTCTTTTTTTGCTCGTGATGTGTCATTGGCTAATCCTTTATTGTAAATGCAATTTTCGTAAACTTTTCCAATCTTGAAAATTTAATTTTAATCTGTATCAATTTAATATTCTAATATAATTTGTAAATTCACGGATAAACTCCTAAGATAAATAGCTTTTTAAACTTCATTTGATGAATGTTAAGTTCTTTAAGCTTTTATTGTGGATTAAGATTTTATATATCATAATTCTTCTCAGTTTCCTTGAGGGAGCATTAAGAGAATATTTTGGAATTTATTAATCAATTTAAAAAATTAAAAAAATTATAGTTTACAAATGATTTTAAAATATGAAATATATTTATACTTTAATTATATTTTAAAATAATTAGCAGCGCAGTAAATAAATTTGTCATAGCATTCTCTTTACATTCAAAATGTATGCTTTGTAAGAAAGGATTAATTTATATTTTTAATAGCCGCGATCGAGGAAGGTACAAGATCGATCGTCGACGTTGGGAACGATCGATGATAATCGAACGGCGGATGAATAACACGTGGCGAGCAGTTATATTAATCCATAGATCGCCATAGAATGCTCATTATCGATATTAAATACTGATAAATGTATCGCGTGGCTGCCTTTAATTCATCGAACATCGCGAACGACTCACAAACCGTGCGAAGATCGACGTCAAAGCTGATGACAAAGCGACGCGATAACAATGAGGGTGGATGAGGGTGAAGTTGTTTGTTTCTCGCCGACGTAAATTCTTTTTGTAGATTTGTGAAACATATTCTCGTAGCCTAAGATCCTTGGATCCTCGGATTCTTCGATCTTCGATCACTTATAGGTACTAGGTTCCTCGGATCTGTTTTTGTAATCTGGATAACTTAAATGATTTTTTTGGACAATATGTATTAATCAATTGATTTTAATTTTTTAGAATTCAATTTCTTAATCTTCAGTTTCTTGGATTTTCAAAATTGCCTACATTAATAAAATTTTTGAATATTTTAAATATTTTCGGCTTACTTATTGAGTTATTAATTTTTTCTTAATCCTAAATTCTTTATATTGGCTACTAATTCTTCTATAGTGGAATCTAGTACCCACTTCATTTATTTTAGCTTATCGCAGCTACGATTCTCGGACTGGATCCGCGAATGAAAGTCATTCATTCGAAGCGGAGCACACAGGCAGCATTGCTCGAAGCTTTCCATTTCTCTCTTAGAATATAAAATCAATAGGTAATTATATACATAGTTTCTTCTTGTGTTGTGATCAATAATTATTTAAGAAAGATATTACAAATATTAAATTCCAACAGAACTTTTATTTCTTTTGTTTAAATTTATATGACAAAATGTCAAGGAATTTATCTTCTTGTACTCTTATTATAATAATTATTAAGCTCTATTTTTATTTTATACTTTTTTTTAAGAAGCAATTATGTAAATATCGAATTTTTTTATAAGAAAGATGGAAGAGTTGAAAGTTTCGAACAATACTTCAAAAATACATATGCTTACATATGCGCGCGTATAGATTACGTGTAACGGTATAAACGGTATAAACATAGCGGATCATTCGGAATTTACGTTAGCGAATGTATTACATGATTATAAGTGATGTATCGATACATGTTGAGGATACGCTCTATGTGAAACTTTGCAATTTTAATATATTTCTATTGTAAGTATACTCGAAAAACTGTGAGAAAGAGAAAGAGAAAGAAAGAAAGAAATGACGGCACACGACGCGCGGGAATTATTCGATAGTATATAAATATATACAGATATATACATATATTATATATAATAATACAGCGAACTGTCGTGGGGGAAACTACTTTATACATATAGGTCGTCTCGGTTATGGCCAACTCGAGAAACACTCGAAAGCGAATTTTGAGGATGACTCAAAAGACAAGAGCAGAAAAGGAAGACACCCACGTACAGAGGAAGTAGTTAAGCTCGTCATTCCGTTGGCGTTAAGATTTTCCATGTGTCTTATCTCATCTCATACTTCGTTCGCGATCATCTTACCTTCGAGCGTGATGCGCTTGGATCGCAAAATTGTCGGAATCTAGGAATCCAAGTTCCCTTGGATTTAAAGTCCCGCGTGGAGAATCTTTTCGGACGTAGATCTTTTTCCAATTTAAGATTTCACGGATCTTAAATCGCTGTAAGGTCTTAGGTTCCTTGGGTCTGGCATTCCTAGATCGTTCGACCTCTGTTATTTCCTTAGATCATCGCATTCTTAACTTCTCGGATCCTCGAGTCATCGAATCTCGATACTTTCGTTTTCAAGGGTCACGTGAATTTAAGATTATCAGAATAATGTGAGAAAGGGAGAGGGCGAAAGAGGGGGTGGGGGGAGAGAATACAAACAGAATAGAACAACTTAGATCGGATTGATCGTACATTTTTTTTTCATTGTAAAAGAACGTATGCTTTTGCAATTGAAAGTTTCTGCTCCTGAGAACTATTTCATAAAAAAAAACCCTTTACAGGTTTCTGGTCTCGTAGTGCTTTAAATAATAATGAATAATAATAAAACAACAACAAATAATACCAATATTAATATTTACAATAAACTAATAATGGTAAAAAGAATAAAAGAATTGTTATAAGTTGGAACTGTTGTTTCTGGTACATGCAGATACTATACACACACACACAAACAAACAAACACACACACATACACACATATATACATACACACACACACACAAACGCGCACACACACACACACACACACACACACACACATACACACACCTTAAACTAAGAACATGGCCTTTGTCGTTTATTTATATGTAGTCTCCTCCTATGATCCTTTTTTGCAAACAGTGCAATGTCCTGGAATTATTCGAACAGAAATTAACTCGCATAATTATTAAGTATTTTGTATTTTATATTTAATAATTGCTGAAATCATTAGTTATTTATTTATAATTACCACAGATCTTTTGTATTTTTTTGGAACAGGAGGCATAAATATTCGCGCGCGAATCCTTAAATTCTTCTTACATTTCAGGAATTTTAATTTCGTCTGATTTTCGAATATCCTCATATATGTTACTCGTAATAATATTTATACTATCTATTATTTACTATTAAGCATTTATTACTAAGTAATTTATATTATCTACGACACTTGTAAATGTTTCCGATCGTATGAAATGTTATTAATGTTGGAGAAGGCTTTATTTTATAAGAGATTTTTGCGATATTATTCCTATTTGTGCAATTCGTTACATGAGATTGATATAATTGTAATTCTTTCATCATAATAACGCGACTTTTTCACGACCTATCGATCGATCGATCTGCAGCGAGCAACTGACGATCATCATAAGGAAGAGATTTAGCGTAAGCAACCTCGCATTATGATTACCTCTGTGTATCTGCATGACCGCATTACAATAACCTTTAACTACTTTTAAAGGAAGAAGGACATAGGCCGGTATTCATAGTCGATTCTTATATTTAAGACCGTCTTAAGTATTGCCTTGAGATGTCATCAACCAATCACAGAGCCGTATTAGCATCTTATGACATTACTTGAGACGGTCTTGAAATAAGATTCGACTATGAATACCGGCCATAGTCTCATACTCGATATAGCAGAAGAGAAATTTTATACAGGTGTTCCAAAAGCATGTGCCAAAGAAGAAAATCGAGATTGTGCGTATCGAGAATACTCGATACTAGTACTTTATCTTCGTATCGACAATCTTTCTCACCATATAGATATTAATACTTAATCATTAATCTTTTAATCCTCGTTAAGAATTATTAAGAACTTAAGTTCTTTTGAATTCATAAACGTTTGGATTCTCTGCTTTCCAAATTCTTTCATCCTGAGCTTTTCAAACGCATGAATTTTTTAAAAATATCTGTTTGAATAATAATATTCACATAGATTTTCCTGAATCCTATCATTTGTATAATCCTGAAGCCAAATAAGATAAATTTCTTTTTATAAACAAGATGTATATTTTATGGGAGAAATAAATTTTCAACCTCACGCGAAACTTTCGGAGCACTTTGTATAAATATTCATACCAATCGTGAAGTACATTTAGCAACTCTTGCCGCGTAGCGATTAGCTGGTATTAATGAATGAATGAAGTAATTAATTAATTGCGTTAACTTACGAAGGTAAGATTCGAAACAATGAAGTAGGGGAGTAAATCAAAAGACGGGAATTCCTGCGAGATTTACCCAGGACGAGGTACTTAGGAGGAGTCTTCCCTCGCGAAAGGCATGTTGCCCTATATACACGTATACAGTGTGTCAAGAAAGCATTCATACATTGTCATGATTTTTTATTATATTATAGTATTATATTATACCTTTCATATCGCATTTTATGTCTAAAAATTATTTTATTATTGTACTATGTACTTATATTATGTGGAATGAAATTATATTTGCGACATAGGTATATATAACGTTTAATATATAATAAGTTTTTAATAGTTATAAAATATCAAAGATTCTAGATTTCTCTGGTTCTTGGAGTCCTTATAAAATATCAATGTTTAAAATCTTGAATAATTTATTTTTAGAATGTTTGGATACTAAGTTACACACATAAATTTAAAATTATTTTTAAGATTAAACTAATTAGGTTCTAAATTATTCAAGTTACAAATTATATTTGAATGTAAATCTGTCTTTTTCAAAAATCAGTAATTGTTTGTATTAAAATTTTATCGAATCAAACGTATATATAGATTTGTGTTATATGTATATTTGTACAATTTGACATTATTATAAGTACATTGTTACAATATAATTACAAAATGGATCGCTCTTAAGATTATCTTTTTAGCGTGAAATATGACACGAGCGCTTTCTTTGCACACCACGCATATATATATAATATAAACTATATATTATAAAAACTAAAATCATGAATCTGCAATCCTACGATACACTGTCGAAAACGAAACATAAAACAAGTAGCAAATTAAGATTTTTTAAGCATTAACGATGAAAGAAACTGAGAATTAATGTACTGACGATGACGACTTTTTTAACGTTTTATCGCGTTACGGAGTATAATATGTGTATATATACATGAATGCATAATGTACACCCACAGTATGAAAAAAAAGAACACACGTAGACCACATGTGTCTATGTATATACATATATATACAATTCATATATACGCGCGTGCGTGGGAGTGTGCGTGTGCGTGTTTGACGAGAGTGCAGTAAGAATGTAAATAATAAAAAACGTATAATACGATTATCACTGGAATCTATAATTGCCAAGTGTATAAGTCACATACAATATATGCATATAT
>NJRQ01002208.1:0-16516 GCA_003063805.1 Aphaenogaster ashmeadi | reverse complement strand
ATTGAAGGCTTCGGTGGAAACTAGACTAATGTCTATGGACAAAAGTCACTAGATAGTCAAAATGGCTGCTCTCGATCCTCTCTCTAGTCCAATATTTTGACACCTAAACAAGTTATATTTAGCATATGTGACATGTTAAATATAAAGTGAGAAAATAGATATAACAAATCGTACAATATTCAAAATTATCCGTTTAAAAAAAAGATCATTTTTCTTCAGACAATTTCTTCAGAACCAACAGCCATGAATAAATATCTAGATAGGATACGTTCGAGAAGTATCTAACTTCAGACGTGAGGGCACACCTGATGTCAAGTATGTATACCAGCTGCACCACGTCTAGAAAAATCGAAACGCCGTCCACATTGTATATCGAAAGCTTTGTTTGAGACAACTTCATAGTATTGTTGCATTTCTCTACTTTTGTTCGCGAACGTGTACTTACTTTCCGATCGAGACAAAAACGGTTTACCTTGGACCATTAAAATCGATTGACGAGTGCGATTGGCGATTAACGTGCAACGAACAGGAGCCATTTTCGGTAAGTTCCGAAGGTAACTTGTAACAGAGTGCCATGCAACCGAGAAATCAATCGTCGCATAGTTACACGATTCTATCTACAAACTTTTCGCATTTCTACACGCGTCCGAAGCCTCGAGAGTCGAATAAACTTTCGAAGAGAAAATGTCATTTTGCGTAAATATGTCGAACACTCGCGCGTTCCAAGCGACTGATTCTAAGCTAATGACTAATGACGTACCGAAAGTACTTGATGTACGTTCCGTATCGTTTATCAGAGCGTCTTCGAGTATCTCAGCATAAAGTTTTAATACAAAGAGAAAACTAGTACGCTACTTTTAGTTAATAAAACGTGCACGTATATGATAAGTAAACTGAGTAAACGTTTAACGTAAACATTATGTGTGGTGTAGCGAAACATCATTTCGCTGTTATTCTTAAATTTCTCGCAAATTGAATTGTCCAAGGAATCCAACCCATGTTGTTTGCCGATCGATGCTCTCATTACTCTGCTTGTAATATCATTATGATGACAATAATATATTAGATTGTATGATAAGATATTTCCTATACAGTTTCTCTCTCTTCTCGCTCTCTTCTGCAATAGAGATCTATACGCAATATGCTCTAACAATCATATTTTTCTCTAAGGGCCTATCCAGATAAACTTGCATAGCCGCATAACCATAGGCATAGAAAAAATTATCCAATCATATGTCTAGCATAAAGATGTGCCTCCTTTTATTAGACATACGATTGGATAATTTTTTCTATGCATATGCTTAGGCGGCTATGCAAGTTTGTCTGGCTAGGCCCTAATCAAGGATACTCAGGCCAGTACGAGTTAGCACAATATATATATTATACACACATGCGATACAGTATCCAGAATGCAATATAATTGTTCATGGATATAATATTTGCAGTATACAATATTAGTTTCGATCCCAGATAACTCGGGTCTATCAAATGCTGATTACTCTTTTTTTGTTTGATATTACAGTTTTAAATTTTACCGTATAACCTTGACTTGTGGTAAACGTTACGGCACAAAATACAGGGTAAGATATCGAGAATAATAACACAAGTACTCCAGTTACTCAAATAATGTAAATTTATAGATTGCATCGTATTGAGTAATTGGAAGAAACAGGATGAGCAATCTGCTTAATGTACCACTTAGTCATAATTGTATATTAATAATGAAACCTTTTAAAACAACATTTCAAAACATTACCGATTTAATATAAATCTATGAATCTTGTTACACGACAACCTAAAACCGGTTTAGTAACATCAGTTGTTGACGTTAGTCTACGTTTACATAAATAGCATAAAATCAATATAATAATTTTTTATGTTTAACTATTGATATTATGTGTTATACATACACTTATAACATACTTGTTTACATTACATTTAACACCAATAGTTAAAATATTGGAAATTATTACATCAGTTTTTATGCTGTTCGTGTAAACGTAGGCTGACATGGGCTACTGGTGTTACTAAACCCGATTAATGGTGACGTGTAAACGTAGTCTATGTTAATTTATCTGGATTAAAACTTTATCCATTGTGAGTTACATTTAGAAAAAGATGAAAATGAGCTCATTGTTTTTTTTCTGTAATATAATTTTATTTCTGTTTTATGTAAAAAATAGATTACGATATATAACTGTGAATCTAAAGTAAATCCTAACGAATTCGAAGTTCTTTTTAAATAAGAGATAATTCATTTTTTCCAACGGTTAGATTTCCTAAAAAAACATACTGAAATGCAGAAACTTGTGTTAATGGTATCTCTCGATTAGTCACGTCTACTCTTATTGGGATATAAATCAATGTGGAAATAATCGCGTTTCGTGCGAAACACGAGTCTGTTTACCTTCCACGCGAGAGCCCGAGCAAAGTGTTAATATATGTATTGACAAGTATTAATAATTCAGGAAATTGCGAGAACGTTGCGCATTCGCTTTGCGATCCTGGAGGAATAATAGATAAGCGATCAACAAACGTGATGTGTTTGAATCGTGAACTCGAAACAAGGGACACGTGAACCAACGTGCGGGAAGAGATTCGCACGAGCGAGGACATGCTTTCGCAATGTCGCGCGAAATCCTTTGCCTTCGATACGTCTTTCTCTGGCCAAATAAGTAAAACTGACGTCACGCTTCCCTGTAAGAGCATAAGGACGCCCACTAGTATCGCTTCCCTCTGGTACGTCTCTCGCGAATACGTTACCCTCTTTCGAATTGACAGACGTACGTTTTCGCGAGTTGGGCTTTCCTCGGGCGCGCGAAATCGGTTCTCCCAAGTTTGATCGATCGGAAGGCTCGCGTCGCTCGAGAAACGTTTCAACGAGGGGACGTATCTCGCTGAAAACAGAGTTATAGACTGCCAAAGGTTTGAAAACTCGAGAAATCTCTTTGGCGACAACGATACGAGAGAGACGATAAGAATGGTCAGGAGTGGGGCCGTCGGCCGAAGTCGAGATAAAACGAAAAGTTTTCGGCCGTACGCGGCTCCTTCGTCGCTCCTTCCTAGCCTGTTCGCGGGGTTACGTAGTCAGGGGCGTAGTCAGGATTTTATTTCGGGGGTGGATTTAAGAGAAATAAAATCACAGAACTCATAACTTTTTTAATTGGAATAAAGTTTAAATATCAAGCTCTGAAGAATATCAATCACGTAAATAAATAATGCCAATATGAGCCGACACAAGTTATTCGTGTGTATAATCAAAATTTTTATTATTAACAAATATCGTTGACGTTTTTAATTAGATAAGATAACAATATTAAACTAGAAGCATGCGTCTAGGGGTTTTTTTTAAATAATCTGAATACCTCCGCTATGTTAATCGAAGAAGTCAAATTTTTGTGGATGTTTGTGTCAAACCGTTAAGTCTTACTCCACTCATTGTATTCCTAAGGTAGATTTTAAGAATTCTTAATTTCCATCGATAATACTTAACCATTAATAAAAACCATTTCATTTCTCTCTCGGCTTTTAACCTTTCATTTTCATATTTGGTTCCAAAATTTCTGAGGGGGGCGGGATTTATCCCCCTAATCCCTCCCCCCGGCTACGCCACTGTACGTAGTAGTCGCGTCGCGACTGCGAGGCACCCACGTTGCGATGACGAGCACGCTGGCCACGACTTCACCTGACATGAGACGGGGAGAGAGAGAAAAAAAGAGAGGCACATATACAAGACACGAGTATGCGTAGGTAGCGCGCATAGGTAGACCAAAATCGAATCCCAAAGTGAAGTGAGTCACTCGAGTAGCTTCGTATATATATATATATATATATATAATACTGTTTCTAGGTAAAAAGACGTGCACGTACATACACGCTCATCTCGGGTGGACCCCCAGGTAGCAAGCTGACGTTATTTATCGTCATTTTGACGTCAAAATGACGTCTAATGTCGTCAAAATGACGTCAAAATGACATATTTTGCTACCTGGGCCGTATCCCGCCGCGTCCGGTCGCCGAAAGATTCCTTCTCTCCGGCAAAGGATATACGTGCGCGATTCTATTTGGCAGTTTGGCGGGGAGCCAGTTATCGCGCGGGCAAAAGTAGTATTGGTCCAAGTAGCGGCGAACGTCACGGTGGCGAAGGATTCTGAAGAAACGCGCGTGCATCTCCGATCCTTGTTCTCCCTTCGTTTCCAGTTCCAATTCGATTTAATTCAATTGAATTCGAAGCGAGTTTGAAGCGAGCCGGAGTTAAACCTCGAATCGCGGCGGCACTATGATAGAAAGAGAGAGTTACGACCGGCGCTAGCGCGACTCTTGCTATCGTAATGATCGCCACCTCCATATTTCCAACTATTTTCGATAGTCGGCTTGGCTAACTTTATCTCGTCTTCAGTCTCGCTCAGTTCCTCATCGAGGTTTCGCCGTTGCTTCCTTTTTCCCCGAGGAGGCTGTACACTGATCTTCCGATCGTACAAATCTGTGGTACTTTGACCCACCTATTGTGGGACAGAAATCCATTTGGGGATTTGAAGAAGAAGAAGGTTGCGCGTGCATATTCCTACCTGCGTCGATTTAAATCATTAAGGACACCCGCGCGTCATGATGCGTCGCCGGTTGACGCCGTCAATGTAAACGTCAATGTAAACGTTACGCCGGAACGTTGGAGATTGCCGCGCTATCGTTGTTATCACGTCTCACCGTTGCGGGAACTGCTCGAGGAAGCATGACGATATTCGCGACATTGACATCGACATTGTACGTCTCCTTGCAACGTTATATCGGAATCAGTGACGTAGCCAGAGAGATTAGGGGGATAAATCCCTCCTCCCCCCGAAATTTTGGAACCAAATATGAAAATGAAAGGTTGAAAGCCGAGAGAGAAATGAAATGGTTATTATTAATGGAAATTAAGAATTCTTAAAACCTACCTTAGGAATACAATGAGTGAAGTAAGACTTAACGGTTTGACACAAATGTACATTCACAAAATTTGACTTCGATTAACATAGAGGAGATACTCGACAGATTATCTAACAAACTTAGACGCATGCTTCTAATTTAATATTGTTATCTTATTGAATTAAAAAAGTTATGAGTTCTCTGTGTTTTTATTTTTTTTTTAAGTCCCCTCCGAAATAAAATCCTGGCTACGCCCCTGATCGGAATCGATTCCGATGTTTGATCGTTGGCTTGCGTCCACTGATTCTCTCGCGTTGTCCGACAGGTGGTTTCCTAGGCCCTGATCCATCCCCGAACGTGCCGAACGATGGTCGATTACTACAAAGTGCTCGACGTACAGCGGACCGCTAGCAGCGCTGACATCAAAAAGGCGTAAGTTCGATCCGTCCATCGACTCTTCATCCGACTGATCAATCCTCTTTCGTACGGCGTTGGAAACGATTTAATCAGAGTTTCGAAATCTTGCGAAATGATCGCCCAGTCGTATTTTGTGACAAGCTTCTCTAACGCAATATCCGGCATATTTTCGTTCCGCAGGTATAGAAAGTTGGCATTAAAATGGCATCCGGACAAGAACCCGGATAATTTGGAAGAGGCGAATAAAAGATTCAAGGAAATCTCAGAGGCGTACGAAGTCTTGAGCGATGGTAAGTATATGCACGTGTCGAGACAATGATAACGATTCTGAACGAGGACGCTGCGGTAAGAAATTGATTTTTCAGCCACAAAGATGATTTGATATTCTGAGACGCGTGTCGATATCCAACGTCTTAATCAGATTCTCGTAAAAGCCTCACAGAAACGTTCCGATCACTTTGGCGATGCGAAATGAGAACGTTTTTCAAAAATATTACGATTCTTTAGTTTACGCTTTGTTGCGCGTTTCAAACGAAAATCGTTTATCGTTTGCGAAACGATAGTCGCGAATCAATCCCCGAGATATGGCATTAAAATAAGAGCTACGCGAGTAATTTCAATCTCTTATACCTGTTTATGATTTAGGAGAGATTAAAATAAATTATAAGCTTATCACACTCTTCTGCCGCAATATAGCATATTTTTGAAAAATCTTAACGAGTGAATAACGGCCGATACGTACTCAACGTGGAAGAGATAAATATGACCTTTTCGGTCATCGCGAGCGAATCATCGATCTAATATTAATTTGTGAATGTTAACATAGGAAGGTCAAATATGACGAGCAATTATTTGATGGAATACCGATAAATTCTTTATTTAATTTCCAATTAATTATGAGACGTTTCAACTTAACTTCAGTCTACTCGTTAATTTTTAACACTATTAAGCTTCGAATCACAATAAGATATTAACATAATAAATACGTATAAAGTTTGGCCGCAAATTTTTGCATGTCAAGGTATGATATAATCGTTCTTAAAAAATATCACCCAGTAAAATCAATCCAATATTGAGGATGTTAAAGTTGAAGTCAGTAGATTCTCTATCTCTTCCTCGTTAGAAGGCGAAAAAAGTGGAGTCCATTATATAAAAATTCATCCACCTATCAAAGATGTCAAATATGTTATTGGATTATGATCTTAATCACCCTGATGTCACAAAAAATTGTTAAAGATGTCAAAAGTGTTGTAAGATAAAATTAATTTAACTAAGAGTCAATATTGGAACGTAACAAAGAATAAATTAAGACTTACAATATTATATGTAGGTAAAAATGTCTGCGGCGTTGATATATACATATTGATATTACAATTACTGGGCAACGAATGACATCCTCAATATTGGATCGATTTGACTGGGTGATATGATATTTTTTAAGAACGATTATATCATACCTTGACATGCAAAAATTTGCGACCGAACTTTATACGTATTTATTATGTTAATATCTTATTGTGATTCGAAGCTTAATAGTGTTTAAAATTAACTAGTAGACTGAAGACGACTAAGTTAAGTTGTGAAACGTCTCATAATTAATTAGAAATTAAATAAAAAATTTATCAGTATTCCATCTAATAATTACTCGTCATATTTAACCTTCCTATGTTAACATTCTATTGTTTAGAAATGCGAACGGATTTCATTTTATAATTTTATTAATTTGTGAGATATACACGTTCGCGCGGCTTATACGTGAAATCACGTGCATTATTCGGTTTTACAACGCGGTCTTTTAAAGCTGAAAATACAATCTATAATTGCAAACGATGATTATTAATATCAATTTAATTATATGAGATTGCATTAATTTATTTAATCTAGTTTAATTAATAAAATGTTTTGGGGTGTGTGTGATGCATGGCTGTACCTTAATACTTTTATGCGTAGAATAGTGGGATGAATCAATTAGTGTAACAACAACACATTTAATTTAGTTGCTTTAAAAAAATTATACACTTACATATGCAATTACATACTTTTTTAAAGACAATTAAGTGTTTTCTTTACATTAATTGATTCATTTTGTTATTTTGTGCATAAAAATATTCAAGTATGGTTATCAAGAAATGAATGGTTTACAAGATATTTTATATTTTGTCAAAACATGGCAATTTTTCAAGTTCGATTATCTCGGAAACGAAGCCTCGTATAAAAAAATGTTATTCTACATTTTCGACTTATTTTTTCATGTAGAATCATCCCCTTTCCGCTTGTACCACCCTGTATATGTATACACAACAATGCTCATAATTTGCAAAATAAAAGTTTTCGCGTTTTGTCCGCGTTTTAAATTGTTTTACGGAAACGTAAAAATATGTTAATATTAAATCACGTCGCCAAAATTATCGGAATCGTACCAGTCTCAGATTTGTAGGATTGATACGATTAACACTAAAGCTACCGACAATATATATATATATACCTATTTCTACCGAACTAGTCAAATAACCAGTTTTTAAATAAAAGTTTTATTTTTTCCAATTGAATATGTTTATCAAAGGAAACGAAAGAAGAAGAGAGATAGATATTGAAAAATTGATTATATGTATATTAAGGAGAAAAGTCGTGAAATCAATTGAGGAAAAGCGATAACATTGAATGCAGAATTTTTAATCAAAAGTTTAAAAACGGTTATTTGACCGGCTGTGGTAGTTTTAGTGTTAAGCTAAAAGCCGTCACTTTTTTTAGCCAAAACGTCAACGCGATAAAAAAGGTAGCTCCTTCCGTGATTATATAGATTGTGAATTGCAGATTGTCGAGAAACTCGACAAGCGAATGAACGAGAGAGCGCAAAAACGAGAGATGTATGCGTGTAGTTTGAGCGTGTGTACGAAAAAGATCGGGGCGATATAGAAAATCTTTCCAGATGTGAAGAGACGCACTTACGATCAACGCTTGTATCAGAGGGCGGCGTCAAGGCCCGGCCGTGGATTCACCTTCCGGAGTTTCTTTGATTCTCCCTTCCAGCGATATTTCGGTACCACTTGAAAAAATACGATTTGCAGAGTGCTCAAAGCATTGTGTACTGTAGTTTCTTTTTTTTTCACTTGCCTTAATAACGTGCTACAATATGTTTTTTCGCGTCTCTTCCCCTCTTTTTTCGAAAAGATTCAAATACCACCGAGAACGAGCGCGGAACGTTTGACGTGATGGAGAGGCGAGATCGATGGCTAGAATAGTCGACAACCTCGAGTTGCAAGTCGAGTTACGGCGCGACGTGACTACATTTAGATTTATAAAAATTGTGGTAGTATTTGATCCATAAAGTATTTGATGTCCTCTTTGATTAGAATGATTTCGCCGAATACGAATATCGAGATGCAACGCACATTCAATCGCTCATATCTTTTTTATCTTTTTGAAAATGGCAATGGAAGAAATTTTGCTGTTTTCTCCGATTTCTAGTATCGTATCCAATATCCACGCGCTGCAGTTAACCAGGCTTCATTCTATGGTCAGCGTGTGCTAACAGCTAGAATTATAACTTGGTCGAGAGAGTTACACTCCTGATGAAAAATTCAGTACGTCTTAGCACAAGCTAAGCTTGCGCTAAGCGATATATGTATTTAATAGGACATGGAAGCGATGTACATACGATAGATTCTCTCCGGAACTCTTTTCGCATTATACTCCAACTTACATGTCGATATTTTGGACTAACCTTTGGCAAGCCTTGCAGAAGCCTCGCTTGTTGGGTTTTGGTTGAAAGAAGCAGAATTGAGATAGTGATTACAATGAAAAGTCAAATAATAAACGTTTTGCTTGAACATTTTTAGAGAAGAAGAGACGTGTTTACGATCAGTATGGTAAGGACGGCCTTCAAATGCCTGGAGGCAAACGACGCCACGGAGATGACTTTGATGCGCACTTTGGAGGCACGTTCGTTTTCAGAGATCCCGAGGAAGTATTTAGAGAATTTTTCGATGGGATACCGTTCGAAGATTTGTTCGCCGGTAAGTCACACTAATACTAATAATAGATCTAGGATAGAAAATACAATAAAGGTATGATGAGGTATGATTTTCAAATGTTGGAAACATTGAATCTTGCAGGTTTTCACGGCGGTGGTCCCCGGAGAGGTGCCGGGGGGAGACACGGTCACTCGGCCAATAATAGTCTGAGTACTTCTTTCTTTGGACCCTTTGGATTCGGTTTTCGTTTGCCGTTTAATGACCTAATGGAGAACGCTAGTACTGCAGGGAACTTCACCTCCTTTGGTACTTTTGCTAGTTTCGACGGAATGAGCGGTGGCGCTGCCGTGAAACGTACCAGCACCTCGACTCGTTTCATCGATGGAAAGAAAATTACAACAAAAAAGTAAATCTCGTATATCTAGTACAACGCTATGCTAGATCTAATAAGAACCGACAGGTTTATATCCCTTCTAACTGTATCTCTTCTTTCCCGTGTCTTTTACAGAGTCTTTGAAAATGGCAAGGAAACGATAATGTCTTACGAAAATGATGTACTGAAATCGAAGACAGTGAACGGCGTACCACAGTCAATAACGTACAGTTAAAACACATCTCATTCGCTCGATCTCTCCTTGGCAATTGAGAAATTCCTGTCGTCACGATCCAAACATCTGTAAACGAGTACCTGGTATCCGCGTTGGTATCTCTCGACACAGTTCCTCTCCTCGCCTCGTTTTCCATCGTTTCATCGAGAATGTAACATCAGTCGACACGCTCTTAACGCGCATTACTCGCCGAAATTAACAATCGATGAGATAGTGAGATAGGCTCTCTAAGCCCGAGTGATCGGAGCGTTAATAATTGGAATTTAAATAAAACAAGAGCGAATTGCCTCTTACACGAGCTTCGATTTTCCGTCATCTCGTTTGTTTGTGTGTGTGTTAGGTTCGACGAAGCATCGACGAGTCGTCAAGTCTGTGAGAACGTCAACGATAACACGATGGGTAGCCACACACCGAACGCGACCCACAGCGACTATCTAAAAGCTAGCAGAATAAAGACGCGTCATCATCCGCACATGAGTAAGAAGCACGATAGAAATAAGAGGAAATAAAGCGCTTCGCTCTTGTCTCAAGTTCCTTGTGTATCCAAGTCGACGAATGTGCACTCCTGATATACTCGACAGATTTGATTCCGGATAAATTTTTGTCTTATCGATACTATACTATTCTACTATTTCATTATTACCAGACAAAAATTCATAAATTGATAAAACAATAAAATGTTGCTAATCTATATGTACGAATTATAAAAAAGAATAACATCCTACGAATGATCGCCCGACTGGCTTGACATATCCACGTGTAATAAAGTGTCATTTCAAAAGACCATGATTTGTCGGCTTTTGGTTTTGAAAGCGAAGCGGCCCGCTATCCGCCGTCGTCGTCGTTGAGAGTCGTTTAGTTTTGTAAAAATGAGCTGTTTGAATTTAGTTAGGTATAGCGTCTCGCGATAGCGTATCGCTTACGCCGCGAATCGAGACTAATTTACAAATAACATCAGCCTTGTCTCTACCTAGTTGTATGACGTAACCGACGCCGTTCGCTAACTTGAGCCTCGATTATCACTAGGTTGCAGAACTGACGCAGAACTTCTAATTTCTCAATATGATAAAATGTCTTGTGTATCTCGTATCGATTAATAGCATAATTTATTTTCGTCGCTGCGTATTTTTATTGTCGTTGGCTCTAGCATTATTTACCGATTTAAGTTTTAGCTAATTATGCGCTGAGAATACATCGTTGAGAAACTGTGTTAGAAGAACCGTTTTTGATCGTATTTCCTTCGATTTACATATGTGTATATAATGATAAGAAAAAAAAACATGTTATAGAAATACATTATTAATATACACTAATTATCTCGAGTATATAAAATCAAAGCATGAAACTTCAGTATGGGACTACCGTAAACGGCAGAGATCAAGTACTATTCGAAGAGGGGAAATCAATTACGACAGAGATATATGCGAGTAGTTTTATGCTAATAAATCATTGAATACAAAATTCACAGAAACGAGCGGAACAAAGAAAAGGTGCGTGTTCATGTAACTGCTAAATAGAATGTCGGTATATTGTACTGTGTATCTATACACAGTACACGGCCATTCGCACATGCGTTTGTAATATTCTGGGTGCTTCCCATTGATTGTAAAAAATTGATTTGTAAACAATCGAGCGAAGTCACGCGCGAATATTTATGTGCGCGTGTATGCGTAATGAACCAACTACTTCTTTCCGATCGAAGCGATTAATTCCTCCACTTTAGCGATGTATTGCTCTTTCGCCGTTTCTTGTTCCATGCTTTTTTTACCATTCCAAGCGTCCCATTTCGCTTTTCCTTTGAAATCCAGCATACCCGGTCTTTCTAGAAAAGAAAGTTTAGGGATCGTTGCGATTGTATATGAATGTACGCGACGAGTAACGGGCTGTTACGCAAAAATTCCGTGAAAACTCACCTGTGTTACAATCACCGACAGTAGATTGCTTGTACAATGCGTACAGCTCGAGTAAATCTTCATCCTCTGGCTGCGCAGCCAATTCCTTTACCGCTGTGGCTGCATTATCAAATCTCTGAGAATAGAAATATATTTTTACAATCACTTGATAAAAAGGAACCACCTTCTCGCATTATTTGAAGGAATTGTTATTAAATTTAGTAAAAATCATAAACACACAGTTTGGATGGTCTAATTTATCGGAACAAAGTAGCGTACACTAATCATAATTTGACGTCAATTCCAAGTAAAATAATTTATAAAACTTGTTTTTTTTTGCTGTATCATAACTAGGATTATCATATTTAATTTATGATTAACCGATGATTAATGATGAACCAATCACACAAAATAGTTGATTATTAGAATTCAAATTTAGATAAACAATTAGGAAAATGATTCGGGTATTTTCAAGCAATAGACACAATCCGGAACAATGTTCAGAATTCCTTAAAATTTATCAATATACAATTCCTGCTCACAGTACCAACACTGGGAGTATTTAGTTTAATGTAATCGCAATGGTCGGATGAACGAAACAGAATGTTGATTGAAACTAAAAAGATTGGATTCAACTTTCACAAAAGAAATTTATTTGCAATTTTATGAAGAAATCTTACGTAATAAGCAGTTTCTTACGAGAATTAATACATCAGAAAAATATGACTTTGTAAAAAATTTTAAACAGCAACTTTCATAATTAATATATTAACAATTTAGTTTGTTTCGTCACGAAAGTTAAGGTATAAGAGTAAAATAATTAAACATATTTTATATAAAGGAAATATGTATATGGAAAAATATGTTGTTAATACCCAGTAAAAAATGTTTCATATATAAATATATACAAACAGATATAAAGATATATAAACATATATAATTATGTATGAAATATGTCCATACATGAAATTTTTCATATATATATAATCATATATAATTATATATAATCATATATAATTATATATAATCATATATAATTATATATAATCATATATAATTATATATAATCATATATAATTATATATGATTATATATGAAAAATTTCATGTATGGATATATCTGTTTATATATATTTATATATATGAAAATTTTTTTACCGGGTACCCAGGTAGCAAAAGTAGGAAGCGCAACCAGTAGATGAATAATATTTTTAAATTTTTCGTGCACGGTAAAATAAACACAAAGACTCTACCCGTTTCTCTACTTTGTGTGTATACGACAGTTTCTTTAATTCTTCTACGATAAGTGTATCAATAATTTCCCTCTCAAAGTACACTACATGCATCCTACAGTATACGACTTAGAATTTCATGTTTTTATTTCGATTAGGAATATATAAATCCGATAGCCGTATATATATATATAATTTCTAACACCTGTAGAAAACAATAAAGGTTGGCTACATTTTTACTAATATAAGGCAACCGAGAAACAGTATTCGGACCCAATTTAGATACTGTAGGAGTAAACAAGCTTTCTCGTCAAAGATCTTGTTTACTTTGTTACTGTTGATTACTACTTGCTAGCACTGAGAAACGTAGGGAGATCGATTGTAGTTTTCTCAGTTGCTGGAATGTGGAATGCTTGTTGCATTCTTCTATGTTAACTGGAATATGTCATAATATAACGTATAATTTACATGATTAAAATTTTTGTTAAAAAATTTAAATTTTTCTCTGTCCTTGTGTGTCCTCTTTTGTTAACATTTTCTACAGAAATTGTCCTCCTTTCGCTATATTTGGTAACCCTCTATATAAAGCAATTTTTTTATATATAATAAATACATGAAAATTATATTAATTATTCCAATAAATTTTGACATACTGCGTTTTGCAATTGGTTTCATACCCTATTTTTTTATATTTCGATCCAAATACACAAAATCAATTCTTCTGATATTGTGTGATTCGATTTATAAAAATAAATACATAAATTTCAATAATCAGGTAATAATTATGTCGAATAATTCAGATATTTTATTAGGTTATCCAAATATTGTGCGTTGGCTGAACCAACCTATTCTTACGCAAGTCCAACTTAACCTATTCTAACGCAGAGCTTTACATTCATGAAAATATTAGCATTTAACCTACTCTGAATTACTCCCTCTTTTTACAGACTTGTCATTAGTACGTAACCTTTCCAAGATTAATACAGCTATTTAGAAAAACGCGTATATTATGCCGCGTACATTATTAGTACATCGCCTTTCTGAAATAATTTCAGAAATAACGGTCAGTCGGATATGCGATCGGTCACATGCCGATATGAAAGTGTTTGAAAAAAATCAGTGGCACGTATGTCACTTATCTCATAGATCGAAGATCGAACTAGTAACTAACTGCGTAACTGCTAACTTCACTCGCTCGAATCTAAATTAACACTCCGAAAAGAAGAGCGCGGATTCCAGACTCCAATGCGATACACGCTCTACTTTGACGTGTAACATTATTTGATTGTGAGTTACGACAATTTAGTCAAAAGTAAGTTTTCGTTGTCCTTACTTCGTCCAGCGACATAATGGAAAATATTAGGTTGTAGTTTTGGGCACAAAATTCTGACGTCGAGAAAGAATTGTACGAGAGGTTACGGCACTCGTGTTAACGGACGCCGCGATAAGAAACGACTACGTACGTGGCTGTATATACGAGTCACGACTTACATACGTGGTCCTCTAGTCCGGCTTAAAGCAACGATTAATTTTTAATCGCGAACATTACTGACCTTTGGCATGATTTAGACCGCATCGATAAATGGCTCGATGTCTTTGCTAGCTCATTTCACAATGATACTACATGAAGATTACGGATATTTTAGTATGCTCTAATATATTAGTAATTCTTAAAATGATAAATTATGAATTCTATACTAAATATTATATATTTTTATTTTGTGCCAGTATTGCTTTTAATATACATTATACTTTTGTTTTACGTTAATGTTACCTTTTTATTTTATTACAATTATATTTTCAAACTTGTTATGGGCCATCTACGGCTGCGTTCAGATTCCCCACCCGGGTGTCCCCAGGTATCATTTTATCCTTGTTGTTTACTGAATGTTAAACAAGGATAAAACGATACCTATAACCTAAGGGCACTCGGGTGAGGAATCTGAACGCACCCTACAATGAGTCGCAGTCGTAAGAGTCGTAAGAAATTGACCAATCACAGTTCATTATTCTTCGGTCGCAAGGAGAATAATGAACTGTGATTGGTCAATTTCTTACGACTCTTACGACTGCGACTCATTGTAGATGGCCCTTTACATGATAAAAAGTTAAAAATAGCATTCCCCTGAATGCGGAAAGTCGAGAAATTACAAGAAAGCTATGTTGATCCTTTATGACATGTTTTCAATTTCAATGGTTTATATTTAAAAGTTATTTATAATTATTATTATTACTTATTATTATGTGATTTGTTTTGGTTCAAATAAGCGATAGATAAATACTTTTCTATTACCTCTTATTTCCTTCAAGATTAAGAAATATCATCAATTGAAAACAACTGAAAAATGGATTCTTTATCACTTTTTTATTTAAAATATACAGGGTGTTAAAAAAAAGTTCGATATTCTACCCACGTGTAGTACTCATCAAAAGAAGCAAAAAAGTCTTGGGCAACATTGGTCCGCAAATCAACTGTTTCAGAGCTAGAGTTGATTTTGTTTTTTTTTTTGTATTTTTATTTTTGCATTTTTGTTTTATTTTTTTGTATTTTTTGTGTTTTTTGTTTTTTTTTTCAAAAATGGCATTATTATGAAAAAACGAACAGTAAACGCGCTAATAGTTAAATAGATACAAGATTTTTTAACGAAAAATACTTAAAGAAGACGTTCAACATGTCAACCTTCCGTATGTACCTACACAAGCTCCACATCGTCGCAGAAAGGAAGCTCTTATTCTTTCGAATATCCCTGGAATTTGGCGAATGGCCTGGCAGACATCTTCTATTCGGTGTCGCAAGTCGTCAACGTTATATTAATGGGTCTTGAATACACACACGATAAGCGACGTGAATACGTCCTGTCACTAGATAATTACCCACTCGGCAAGTAATATTTCTGAAACATTATTGCAATGTTCGAATATTGCAGTAATGTTTCAGAAATATTACATGCCGACTGGGTAATGCGCATAGGATTGTTAAAAATACAAAAAAAAAACACCAAACAAAATAAAAACAAATACAAAAATAAAAATACAAAGTCAACTCTAGCTCTGAAACAGTTGATTTGCGGACCTATGTTGTCCAAGACTTTTTTGCTTCTTTTGATGAGTACCCAAGCAGCACAAAATATTGGGCCAATGTTATATTTCTAGCGGCCAACAGTTGGCCAACTATTAAGTGCTACTCGGGTACTACACGTGGGTAGAATATCCGACCTTTTTTTTAAACACCCTATATAAGAATGTTTTAATAATAATAATCCTTCAATAAAATAAAGATTATAATTAGGGTGACTTACTCTTGATCAGTCAATTTCGGGATCTCTACCTTAAAAAATCGGGACGCAATTTAAAAAATCGGGATTTTTTTCATTGTTACATTGGATTACAAAATACTTTGTATATTAACGTATATGTATATACAGGGTGTTTCAGGGTTAAATGTCCTAACTTAAAATTTAACCAGTTCACTGGTAATGACTCATATAT
>NJRQ01002207.1:0-16504 GCA_003063805.1 Aphaenogaster ashmeadi | reverse complement strand
ACGGCCCTGAGCGCGCGAATTCTACGCAAAATTATTGGTTATCTTTGATCGCTTATAATTCAAAAACTACTGTAGCCTCGACATTTTCGTATTAGGATTTTTTACTCTACTTTACCTCCAGAATATGCTATTAAAATATTTTCCGGTAGTTTTGAGACACCCTGTATAACTATAGCGTTCCTTGCTGTTCGTCGGGGAGAGTCTATATAGAAGACTTCAGGAGTTTTACTTCTGTCGCGTGTGCTCGCCACATACCCTATTTTTCGTTACATGACGCGTGACGCATCAGCCGGTTTTACTCTACCGCCGATTTTGCTGAAACGCGCCTAAAGAAGTTTCCCTTAAAAAAATTGTTTTTCTGCTTGCCCGTTTGCGTTATAAATATAGATTGCCCGGATAAGGATATTAAAACTGCCTTATATAATTTGAAATTTGTAGCAGAATTTGCGGCAGAATAGTGTAATTATATGTATCGTGCAATATTGAAATTCTTTTTAAAGTTAAGCTTGTCAGTTAAAAATGTAAAAGAAAATAATGAAACATATTTATTATTATTATACTATTTTACACATTAGAATTTCTTATAGTGTATAGACACAAATACACAGTAATTATATTAGATTTTATTACCAATTATTTGCGCTAGTTTTGGATATCTGATATATAGACACAAGTACAATAATTATTTCAAATTTTATTGACAACTATAAGTTGGAGCTAGTTTTTGATATCAAATCTTTTGTACTTGGGGCGCCGTCTTTTTACCTTTTGTAAAAAGTTAATATAATGGACAATATGCTTAAGGAAAATAATGCATTAATAATAAGATAATGCATTACCACACTAAGGATAAAATCCAGCTTGGTGCTCCATGTTCCACGATCTGGAAGTGGTTTACTCTTGTTGGTCGTCAAACAAGACAGATTTAACGTTGTTCTGCCGTTGTCAGTGTTTTCTGAATCAGCTACCTCAGGATCCCGCGATGCCTCTGTCATGTTTGTGGGCTTTCGTGATGGGCCCACTCAGTGTTTTCTCGATGTTCTTTGCTCGTGTACGTACTCCAGCTGATTTTCGACAAGTATCGTCTCAAATGCGAAGATGATAACAATACATAACACAGTATCTGCTAAGCAAATTTCACAAATTGCTTACTCAAAGATATAATGTAAAACGAATCTCGAATAAACAACTATAATAGACACATATTGCATGAAAAAGATTCAAAGAATCCACTTTAAATCCGTGAATGCAAATAGAAGCTTTTTCCAAACAAACGCATTTCTTTTTCTTTTTAGTTTTAAATTATGGAAGATTAATACAAATTTTTGCAATTTGTTGGAAGGTGCTAAATAATTGTAACATGTAAAATATTAGGGTAACTCCGGTATGTACGCCGCACCTAAGGAAAACTATATATATATATAAATTTTACAAATAATACTTATTATGTTTAAGGCAAATGAATTATACGAATAAAAACTTTACATTGTCTACTACTATAAAAAGAATTAGAAATATGAAATGTTTATTCTTTATATTTAATAAAAAAAACTTTTAGAAACCCTTCCATTTTTGCCATATATTCCATAGGGGTGGGATATATGACCATTTATGGGTGGGATATACGCCTTATAAAAAATTTACAATATTTATAAATAAGGCAATAAAATAATACAATACCTTATAAAATGTGTATAAAAAGTTTATTAGGGTATAAGAATGAAAAACAAATACACGAAAAATAATAATCTTACATGTTTCGTAATAATAATTCTTGCACAACATGTTTCAAAGTTTTCGTATGAAGTACACATGTGCTAATTATGTTATAATGTTCTAATAATGTGTATTATTCTTCTCTAATACTTCGAGCGAATTATAGAACTGAAAGATTTTAAACAAATTATAGACTATTATAGACGAACGATAGAAATGCATTAAAGATATATTCAAAAAAGAAGGAAAAAGAATACATAGGAGATCCGTTCCTTTCATTTTGTAAAAAAATTGAAAAATAAAATTTTTGCATTTATATTTTAATATAATAATAAACTTTATTCACATTAATATCAAACTTTATTTATAGTAACGCAGAATAGCTGAATTAATTTTTAACTTTAATTAAATTTATTTGACAATATTTTATTTTTAAACTTTAATACTTTTTAACTTTTCCTTCTAAGGTTTTTTTTACTCTTTTTCCTTTTTTTTGAAAGTTTTCCGACTGCAGAGCGTCTGTACTACGGCATAAATCCCGCACGCTAAAAATGTCGTATATCCCAAACAGATGGAATATACAAGATGTCAAGCTAAACAAAGAATACAAGAGTTATGCACTTATATTTTGCTGTATTCCATTCTTTACTATTCCTTCACACTTATGTATCATGAAATAACCATTAAGCCTTTTACATTCCCTACAGTAATCATTTTACGTAGGTCGTAATACATGATCGCGCTACTTACTACATTGAGAAATCGATTTAACTCACGATGGTTTCGTTAATATTAACAGTAAAGAACTGAAATTACAACACAATACTAATATGGCATAAAGGCACATAACAGAGTGGTTGTGAGCAAATTACCTTCACTCCTTCTATTTTTTCTGACTTCTGCAGCGTAAATCCCCGCGCGATGTAAATACCGGAGTTACCTTATATTAGTTTTTAGATGCAATATATCGAAGTTCTCATCCTTTTTTATTTTAAAAAGTTTTGACCGAATTCTTGTTCTTTGTGAGCTCCGGATGTTCCTTTGGCTTCTGTCATCCAGAAAATCTGCGGAAAACGATTAGGTGTTTGGGTCGAAGATAAATGCTTCTGGATACCGAAAAACAGTAAAAAGCCCACTGCTAATAGTGAGCATTAAAACGGACTAGAGAGCAACCGGCTAAAAGTATGCGTTTTTCTGTTGAATAATTAAGTTGTACTAGCATTGTGTCTCAACAATTGTCGAATGTTAAAGGACTCAAATTAATAGGTAATTAAAAAACTCTCGAAAAGGTCAAATAATAAAATATAAGGGCAATTCTCGAGCCATTTTCAACAGAAAGAAAAAGTATTTCTGTTGAGAATGGCTCGAAAATGAGTCGAAACGTTTGGATTTAATTTTCTTTTGTAACTCATTTTAATAATAATATAATATATTGTATATGCTAATTTGGAGGATACTACGATTTCCGTGGCGCCCAGATTTGACGATGGTTTCTGGTAGTATTTTTACGCTGAACAAAAAATTATATAGGTCTTATAGGTCTAACTGCTCTCGTTTTCGAGATATGCAGTGTTAAAGTCAAAAATAATTAACATAAATTTTCGGTAAATATGCATAAAACTGGTGCCATCTCCAATGATTTTGACCTTGACATATGTTGTTGGTTTGCGTGTCGTAAATTTTATCCCCGCACCCTCGTACGTAACAAGTTCTCGCGCGAACGGAGACGTCGAAATGCTCTATAAATGTCCACCGAAGCAATTTCCATGCTTGCAACATTTCACGCGAAGCGAGTTCACCCGATTGACCATGGTTCCGACTGACACAGGTTGGGTTGGGTCAGATTTTTGCAGGGGGGTCTGGGGGGCGCAGCCCCCCGCCCAGTACACTCAATCATGTACTTAAATGTGTGAATATACAAATAATCGGAACCGTAACCAATCGAGACCGTAGTTAATTGGGACTGTGGTCAATATCAACGTGATGCGTGCGTGCGTGCGTGTGTTATGCATATTTATCGAAAATTCATGTTAATTATTTTTTACTTTAACATTGCATATCTCGAAAACGAGAGCAGTTAGCCCTATAAGACCTATATAATTTTTTGTTCAGCGTAAAAAATACTACCAGAAACCATCGTCAAATCGAGGGGCCACAGTAATTGTAATCCTGCCGTCTTTTTGTTAATAATTTTTTAATAAAATTCATATCTCCGAAATTATGAGTGATAGCAACTTTTATCACTCTTGAACTTTTGTTCCAAATGGTCCATTTATGAAGAATTCATGGTCAAATTTGGGCGCCACGGAAATCGTAGTCGTCCCCTAATTTGTGCGCACCGACTACAGCGTTTGACTCCCATTTGCCATTATATTTTATTATTAAAGGACTCAGTTTGAGTCACAATATGTTAAGGTATTTAAATCAAATTTGGAATTGTGCGGAAATCGTTAATTAATAATGTGAGTCAAATATATTTTATGATTGATTATAATGCATACGTGTAAATTAACATTTACGATACGTACACATATCAATAAAGTTTACTGATATGTATGCATATTAGTAAAGATAAATAAAAATAAATAAAGCTATCGGAAATAAATATTGTATAGTAATACTAATGTTTAAATATTTTAAGAAAATGTAATCTAATTCAAATAAATTCAACGTATATTTATAAAAATTTCTCTGTCAATATCTGTGTAATATCATATGATTTTATCTATGTATTTTTATATAAAATTATTATTTGCAATAAAGAAAATTCAAAAAAATAATTGCAACAATTATTATTGCCAATGTTTACCTGAAATTGTTCTAAAGAATTAAGAAATCTTTAATTATGTTAATTAATTTTACATGTATCTCTGCAAAATGTATTTAAAGTTAAATAAAAAAATCGATGTCGATACCTGAAAAATATGAATTTCTTTGAAAGATTGTCTTTAAACTCCTTTCTCAATTACTGTTTTCGATTGCGTTTCTCAAATTGATGCTAAAAGCATATTTTCAAAATTATTTCCAGCAATTTGCGTTTATCGGACACCTTCCTGCAAACTGACAGCAAGTCACAGTAAGATATTTGATTTAATTTCGGTCAATCAGATTTGAATGAAACAAGAATTTCACTGAATTAACGGAGACTTGTGGAAGATCCTGCAAGAAGAGTAGCAAGGTATGCTCCGAGGTAGGTAGAAGAAGGAGGGTGGCCATTGCGGCCCGTTAAATACGAATGTCCGGCAGGGGGTCCGTATAATAAATATCGCGATGTGGTACGTGTTTCCTTGCTCCTCTCTTCCCATCACCGCCTCCCATCTCGGCTCCCTCTTCCTCTTCCACGCTCATAAAAAACAGCTATATTCTAATTAGCTGAGGATGTGTCGTTTCGCGTGTCGTTGCGAACGACGCACCGGGATTTTCGCCGTTGTCATCCGTCACGAATCTCATCTCGACGGAAAGCCAAAGTATCGTGAATTTTCTTTCTGCTCAAAATTTTACAAACGTATTTCCAGGAAGTACAGACACAAATCGGCAAAGAAATCTTGAGCACGTGGCATCAGACTTGACAGTTTCAAGTATCATAAAGCACGTGCCTTTGAAATACTATACTTGACAATCAAATTGCTTAAGCCACGTGACATCAAGATGTCAGATTTAAAATCTTGATCTAAGCCAAGCATTAATTTAGACAATATATTTATGCTCACATTTATACATAAGTTACGTTAAATACGATAATTTACTTTCATTTATCAGTTACATTAAACTAATCCACTTTAATTACGCTAGCGCCGCTCAACAGATCATCATTTGATTGTTATTTTTTTTTATTCTTCACGCACGTACATATTACTTTATCAAATATGGTTTTTATATAAAGACTGAAGAATAACATTCTATAAATCAAATCAATTGTTGTTTATTAATCACTAGTCTATTAATTGTGCGGCAAATTTGTTGTCATTCCTACTTAAACTTAACATCTTCGTTGATTGCCAAGCGATCTACGAACCTTACTAAATCTGACAATAGAACCTCATGTGGAAGTCTCCAGCCTCGGAGATAGCCGCGAATGAACTGCTGTGAAACAGCTCGGTGTCACCTCAACGTCGACGAGCGGAATGAGTCTGATTTGTTTTCACACACTGCACTTCCTGAACACTCTTGATGGACGCGCGAGATGTAGTTTCGCGCTCGTCGCTGGACTAGTCGTATCGTATCGTCTATGCGATCTCGATGACGAAAATCTTCGGTAATTGATGGAACTTCCGGTTGATCAAATCGTTTAACCGATCTTCAGTTCTCTGTGACGAATGACCCAATCTTGATCTCGAAATCGAAACTGATCTGCCGATCGCGAAATTTCAACTACTGCGGAACCACCGATCTCAGGAAATGATCTTGAGATACGATCGACGCGAGTCGCGATCGTTCGTGTTTGCCTGCCGTAGATGTGCAGGATATACTTGGGGAACACGACACGAGTACTACGGGAATAGAGAGAAGAGTAACTCTCTACGTTGCGAGCACGAGTGTCACCCGCGGGATACTGTGTAATCGGTCTGCGATCGGTCCAGTCTCGGGTCTTCCGTGCGCGCCGCGTAAGCCGGCAGTGACTGAAACCGTCATACAGGAAGAAAATCCGGGGGTTCCCCCTTTTTCCTTTCTCCCCGCTCGTGATCTAGCGCGCCCTTACGCTCTCCGCAGCCCCCGTTGATGTTTGTGGGATGTTATCTCCCGATACGCTGAAGAATGAGAGAGAAAGAGCGAATGCGAGGAAGGGGCAGAAGGTGATAGAGGAGAAGAAAGAGGGTCACGCCAAGATCGCGACAGTATATCATCATCAAGTTGACATTTATCTACCTTCCTATCTCTGTAACCCTCTCCCTCTCGCTCCTTCCGCATGCTCGCAATTGCATTTTTCTCTTGCTTTGCTAAATTTCGCTTTCCTGCTTTCTGCAAAGACTTACATCTTATGAATTTCCTTATGGATACCAGCTCACCTCATTTCGTCCGAAACTTCTTGCGTACGTGCATGCGTTTTCTTCTTCGTAGTTTTAATCGTATCAATAGAATGCATTATGCAGCACTTTCCGGATTCGAAATTAATCCAAAATGATATTGTTGTAAAAATCTAAGGATAGAGTTTTTCAACAAGAGCACACTCTACGTCGAAATTTGATCATCCATGTCTTCTTTCAATACAAAATACAGAATAATAGTGATTGCATTTCTGAGGAATAGTTAATTATTATTTCGAATATAAGAAAAATAAAATTACAATGTCTGAAACGAATTCTTATTTATAATAAAACGAATAATAATAACTTCAATAATCAGTGACGTTGTTGCTGATATTAGAATTAAAATAAACTATATCTTCAACAGGAAGACAAATGAAATTTCAAAGAAGTTTAAACACACACATTTTTACTTTTATTATTTATTTACAGAATCAAATATTAAGAAATAGACGAAATGTCATTATATTTTGTACTTAATTTAAAGCGTTGCAAACATTTTTCTTAGTCATTGCAATAACGTTATTTGGATTTATTTTAAAAAATTATCTTTACTCAATAGCGCTTTAAGTTATATTTCGAAAAGATTAAAGTTCTGGTCAAAATGAAATGACCCATTCAAAAATTATCTTAAATTTCAAATAATATAACGAAGACGTCTTAAAAAAATTTTTCGAATATCACTATTTGTGGCAAGCTGACGAGATTTCTACTTTATTTAAGTTACTAAATCCCTTTTTTCGATGCCACGTGTGGCATAATAATTACATCTTTTAAGACTCCTCTCAATTGCAGACGCGTCTATGTCGCGATCCTCCATTATCATTTCTCCCGGATAATCCTCATTTAACGGCCGCTAAATATATTTGCTAAGGACTAGATGAGATCACTGCTTGATATTCTTGGATTATTCTTGCTCCATTTTGCATTTCAATTCCCAGAACGATTATTAAAGTGGAATAATGTTGAATACGAACTTTATTTATCCGACAGAAAGAAAAACGAAATTAATCCCTTATCTTCCCCTATTGAGCTTTTTATTTTTGAAAAAATACTTAAATCTAATAATATTATCTGAAAGGTAAAGTGCATTAATAATATTTTTCCTTTTTGAAATATTAAATTGATATATTTATTATATGTAGATGAATATTAAATTAATGAATATATTGGTCGTGTATTTTAGCAGCATTAATTGCATAGTTATTCACAGAAATAATATGTTTCTAAATAAATAAAATTAACTAGCTCGTTATATACAAAGCAATTGAGAAGGAAAGCGGCCAAATACGAGCAAAAATAGGATAAAAACAATAAAAATTATTTATTCAATAAATAGTTAAATAAATAGTTAAAAACGTTTCGACTAATACTAACGAGGGGACCTTCAGGCTAACGGAATTTTGGTTTTTTTTAATACTTACTGTACTTGAAGGTCATCACCCGGACATCAATTTCCTAAAGCAGTAAGGCGCGCTATTCAGAAAAACTCGAGAAAATCGACTTTGAAGAATTCCGAGCTCGCTATGTACACAGAATTATAATTTTAATGTAAAAGGAGGAGGGTCCATAAGGCCGGTTTTCGGCTCTCTCTGAATTTTATTCTAAAGTATCAGAAACGTTGTATTATTGTAAGAACTATTAAAAACAGATGATTTTAGCCTTAACGGACATACACTTTTTGAAAAAAAAATTATTTACCCATGTCGATGAGATCATCAATATCTTTGTACAGAAAAATCGCATTGAGATGATTTTGTGCTTGTTTGACCCCTCTGCTTTTGTGCTTGTTTGACCCCTCATCGAAAAAAATTAATATTAGTACAATTTTTAGTACAAGTATCTAATTCGCGTGTGAAACAATATTCGAGTGGTGTTACATAATGACCTGGATGAATATATAGAAAACTTTATTTAGAAAAAGCGTGCTTGATAAAATTTTTGAATCTAGGAGCCCGAAATTGGAAGAAAGAAAATGACCGTAATTTTAAGAAGTTATCTCGCTGTCAAATATTAAAATTTTGATCCGTTATTATAGTATCAGCAATAAATCGAACAAATTGCTTATATGATCTGAAAAATCCTACATCCAAAGGTTGAATAATACTAGTACCTATAATGTTTAGGGATGAGATGTCTTTCAATAGTTTTGCCTTGAGAGAGTGTTCTATGAATAATATTTTTATCTTTATTGGAAGATAATTACAGTCATTTTCTTTCTTCCAATTTCAGGCTCCTAGATTCAAAAATTTTATCAAGCACGCTTCTTCTAAATCAAGCTTTCTATCTTTTCATCTAGGTCATTATGTAACATCACTCGAATATTGTTTCACACCCGAATTAGATACTTATACTGAAAATTGTACTAATATTAGTTTTTTCCGATGTGCTCATTGCACATATATATTCTGCTTTAATCATTCAATAGTCAATCTTCATATTTGTATTTAATTGCCCTCATTTTTTCAATAAAATCCCAGTTAGCAAAATGTTAGCAATTTGTCCACAAATTGCTAGCAAATTCGATCAAAATATTCAGCAAATTGGTATGAACTGTGTTCGCATTAAGCTTGTGTTTTGCCGACAAAGCTTGCTAACATAATGTGAGAGCAAATTGTCAGCAAAATCCGAGCAAAGCTTGCTGACAATACCGTCAATGCCGGCAATTGCCGTCAATTTGCTGTCAAGTTGTCAGCAAGCTTTGCACAGTTTTTGACGACAATTTGTTCTTAACAGATTTTGTTACACATTTGCCACCAATTTGCTGACATCATTGAATATTACAAAATTTGCATCAATTTGGTGTCTTTTTGTCGACAAAATTTGTAGCCAGCATTTAACAAAATTTGTTTGACAAACTTGGCTGACTGCGATGTTACACAAAGTCACGTTTTGTGCGTTTGTGTTACTTTTCATACAAAAATTTCCATGTCCTGTATCTCCCTAATCTATAGGATTTCCGACGAGATATTTTACATGTTTCCATCCTTAGCGATGATGAACATTTGTGCCAAGTTTGGCCAAAATCCGAGTGGGATAAAAAAGACACTTTCCTTGTGAGAGGTTACATATCTTTGTCGCGCGCAAAAAATGGGCTATTTTGGGGAATTTTTGTTTCAATAAATAATATAGTAATCAATGCAAGTTTTATTTACTTTATTCATTATATATTTAAGTGTATGTATATAAAAAATTATTAAGTTTTATTAAAAATTGTAATTTTTATAGGAAGTTGCGTACACTAGTGCATGATTCCAGTATCTGCACGATAACTCAGCGAGTTTTTAATATTTTTGGATAAAATTTTAACGAAAATATTCTTCATAACATTCCCTACGAATTGTCGGGGGAATCTTTTAATTTATAAAAATTCACGAAATTAGGTAACTCAAAAAAAACTTACAATTTTACTTCAAAATTTGTCAACTTTTTGTGTTATAAAAAAACAAGATGGAAAATCGGAAAAAGCTCCCGACAGTTCGTATAGAATATTTTGAAGAATATTTTCGTAAAATTTCATCCAAAAATATTAAAAACTCGCTGTGTTATCGTGCAGACACTGGAATCATGCACTGGTGCACACAACTTTCCATAAAAATTATAAATGTTTTATAAAACTTAATAATTTTTTATATACGTACACTCAAATATATAACGAATTAAATAAAAAGGAACCTGCATTGATTACTATGTTATTTACTAAGAAAAAAATTCCTGAAAATAACCCATTTTTTGCGCGCGACAAAGGTATGTAACCCCTTAATCCAAATTAGGCGAAATATAAAAACAGAACTCTGTGTATTTATTTTGCAATTACGGCAGAAATTTTTTTCCATTAACGTCACATTATTGATCTCGTCAAATTGACATGCGACCACATACATAGATGGCATATATGATCTCGTAAAAGATTAAAAATCCTCGACTTTGGGGGGAGGGGGAGAGAGAGAGAGAGAGAGAGAGAGAGAGAGAGAGAGAGAGAGACTCATTGTAACACCTTTATTGTTCAAACCCAATTTGATTATTCATTAACGCATAATTTCCTCTATAGGATCGCGCCGAAAATCTTTCACAGATGATAGTTTATACATCTCGACACATTATCTTGCACACACGATAATTAAAAAAATGCATTCACACGATTTTGCTTATTTACGAGATGGTATTTATGATTCCAAAAATCAAACACTGAGATTTAAAATAAGAATATATGTTACATGTATATCGGTCACTTATTTATTTATTAATACAAAAATAAGAAATCTTTATAGAAGACAAAATTTTTCAATAAAACTCTATTTTCATTCTTCTGTAAAACTGAATAAATTAAATTTGCCGGTACATGAAATACTAATAAATGATATTTTCTTCATTTTCAGAAAAAAGCAAAATTGTTATTGTTATACAAAAACTTGCGTAATCTAATCGCGTCACAATCGAATTGTAACACTTGTTTTCTGTCGTTTCACACGTAGAGGAATTATACGATACATCAAAATAATTATTATATCGCTATTTTCACAAATCCTCTCCAAAAAATAAATAACATGTGATTAATGCATTTTGTCTAATGGTTCAAATAATACATATATAAAATTTCAATAAATATATGATTTCGTTTGATTCAAAACGAAGTCACGTGAGATCGGGAGTGATGTGAGTTGCAAAAGGATTAAGATAGATAAACTGTTTGTACTTTATAACTTTGTATTATGTTACACTTTTTGTATTTAAAATGAAGTAGTAGTATATAATTAAACGTTAGAGAAAATAAAGGAAATATAAAAAATATAAAAAGTTCAGCCGCAAAGAATAAACCTAAGGTTTGTCCTTTTTTTCTTCTTTTTTCTAATATTTAATCATACGTCCTGTTTTAAATGCAG
Organism: Aphaenogaster ashmeadi; assembly: GCA_003063805.1. Lineage (NCBI taxonomy): Eukaryota > Metazoa > Arthropoda > Insecta > Hymenoptera > Formicidae > Aphaenogaster > Aphaenogaster ashmeadi. Next base: position 4,881 of record NJRQ01002207.1, on the reverse strand, counting down.
GAACTATGACATAGCGTAACTAAAAAGAACAGATCTGTAATCGAGTTTCTCTCGAACTGGCCAACTCAGCTTTTTCTAAGTTTTTTAATTTCAGCAACAGAACATATGGTTGGTCTATTACTTCGACTATTACTTTTTTTACTTTTTAATTTTACAGATTTGATCAGTTTGGCTTATGAGAGGTTCAATTAATGCCAAAATATTGGCGCGCAGGAAAAACTGCGAACGCGTGTTTCGGCGACGCTCGCCGCATTTTTCCGTCGCCGTCGTCACCGTCACTGCGGCCGATTTCCGAACGTTTTCGATGAAACGAAATGGCGATAAAGTAGGTGAGCAAGACTAGGAAGCTGGTATATCCGGAGGGTTCACGTGACACCGATCCGTCCCCGCATCCGTTCTGGGTACAGTCCGTTGTATAGGTCATGAGGAGAGACCCGGATTGATAATGCAGAACTGTAAAACTCGCGCTTGTCAGCGCTCCGTGCAGAGCTTTTTCATCTCGTAACGTCGAAATCGCGATTCACAAATTTCGCGATCGATTCCGATCGAACTTATTCTTATCTTCCTCACCCCTTTTTCCATCCGTGTCCACTTAGGCTTTCAGAGTCAATTGCTGATCTGTACGAAGTTACGCAATGCGACGATTGAGTAAATTCGCTCGCGTTGCTCTAGATTTAATTCCTTGTGTCATTTTGATCTTTTCATGCTTGCTCCGAAACGTAATATTTCGAAAAATAACAATATGTTTTGTATGTCACGCAGCATAATTGCTTGATGGCATTAGACATCGCATAGGGGAACATCCCAAATGACGAGAGGATGTGCTGGAAGTGGCGCGGGAACCACGCCGCTTACCATCTTGCTGCTCAGAATTTTCACTAGCGATGGATACCACGTGTAGATTTTTTGAAAATCACGATTCGAAGCGTCGAGCCACAAGAGTCAAACATGTTTCGGGAAGTGTGTTGTATTAAAAAAAAAGAATAAGTTGAAATAAGTTTATAGGAGTTTATTCTGGACACTTATTATTTGCGATTCCTGATCGGAATTGCAAGTTATCGATTCATAAGGGTTCAATCACGATTCTGTTCGGATTATTATGGAGCTTGTCCAAATATGAACGGAATTAACTTTCCACGCGTGTCGCTAATTGCAAGTATGAAATAAAAGTAAGTGAAACGAATGGAATGTATGAAACAGATCATTTTGATCAATTATACTGCCTAAAAACGCGTCGTTTTGAACATTATATGCAGCGGCAAGATGACAGATAATATAATAAACGACAAGCTAACCTTTTTATGATATAAGCTTCAACGTGTTAATAATACTCGAAGAAACCCAAGTGGTAGTATCTTTCATTAAAAAAAAATACAACCCAAGTGGTACGTATCTATTCTAATTCAAGGGTTTTTCTATTCTAACCCAAGTGGTAGTAGCTTTAATTTTTCTTAACAAAATAATTATATCACAAAATTGCGATACCTAACTCAACCCAAGTGATATGCATTTTGCAAAAAAAATGTTTGAAATCTTTAAATTGCGCCAATTACAAAGAGAATATATGATTAGAATTTTATAACATAAAAAATTTTTTAATCTAACAAGAATTAAAGAGTTAACAGTATAAAATGAAAAAAAATTTATTAAAATAAAAAACATTCTTATGTAAAAAAAACTTGGCGCTGCTAAATTGAATGAGGAAAACAATGAAAATGATTTATAAGTAGTAATGCAGAATACAATTTATAAGTAGTAATACAGAATTTAATTTGAATATTACATTAAGATTACAATAGAACACTAACTTTTTGAAGTCTAACAGCGCCAAGTTTTTTTACATAAAAATTTTTTATTTTTATTAAATTTTGTTTATTTTGTACTGTTAACTCTTCAATTCTTGTTAGATTAAAAAATTTTTTGTCTTATAAAATTCTAATCATATATTCTCTTTGTAATTGGCGCAATTTTAAGATTTCAAACATCTTTTTTGCAAAATACATGTCACTTGGGTTGAGTTAGGTATCGCAATTTTGTGATATAATTATTTTGTTAAGAAGAATTAAAGCTACTACCACTTGGGTTAGAATAGAAAAAACCTTGAATTAGAATACATAGATACGTACCACTTGGGTTGTATTTTTTTTTAATGAAAGATACTACTACTTGGATTTTTTCGAGATACAGACATTACGAGGTACGGTTTGGTACAAACTACCAGTGCGTTTACTTGACGCTTTTTTACCTTTTTTTAAAAAGGTAATTTTGCTAGGATATTATGCATTTTGTAGTTTTAAGCATATTATAAACAGAATATACATTTTGTATATATTTTGCAACATACGATTACAACCTATAGCATCGTTGTAAATAATTAATACTATATAAATATACAGGGTGTCCCATTTTATTTTTGACAGTCAAATATCTCGATATCACGTAGTCTTAGAAAAAAATGTTTCAGACAAAAGTTGTAAGGTTTCAAGGAAGACATAAGATGGTGGCAATGATTTGACCTTCGATAGTCGTTTGAAGGTTACGTAAAGGTCACCTTAAATTTCTTAATTGGAACCCCCTATTTTTCATTGCATATTCTTGTAGCTTACCTCGAGATCTTTTCAAAACACTATAATAAAATATTTTTTTATTAAGTACTTTTCGAGTTATAAGGCTTAAAGTTACAGTACCGCCGGCATCAAGCGACGCGGTAGCGTCGCGACGCCAAGTACATAAAAAAAAATTAGCCGCATGAGGAATAGATATGGCACTGTCAAGCGACGCTACCATAGCTTTACGCGAGTTTCGCCTCGTCAGATATTCCGATTAAAATATCTCGAAAACAAAGATCGTAATGGAAAATCTAACGATACTTTTATTATATAAGTTTGATACGAACTTTCGATTGCGACCAGTCCGATTAAAATTGGTGCAGTCAATCCTGAGATCTCGAGTCGAGTTTATGAAAAATGCCACTTTCACTTTCCAGTATTCAGTTCAGTCACACGGACACGCGTTGGCACTCACACAAAGCGGGTGCAAAGCTGCAACCCGGGCACGCCAAGTTTTTTCCTTCACTATGATTCCGTTGATCATTTTAGTTAGTTTAAGTCCGTTTAATGCGACTTAGAATTTGCATGAAAAGACAATGGATGGGTTAAGTTTTTGCTGTATATACTTTTGAATGCATAAAATTTTTGTTACATATAATTTATGGATAATTGCACTGATAACATATTTTTGTACAGATGATTTTTGAATAGGTTTTTTACAGATATGATTTTCCGAAGTCTTTCTTTTTAAGTAAAATAATATACTAGGATAATTGCATTGATTTCATATCCATTTGTAAACAGTTAATTTTTGAATAAATAAAAATGATATAAGAGCGGCGGCGTGGTCTAGTGGTAGAGCGCCAGGTTCGTAACCTCGGGTTCTCGGGTTCGAATCTACCTGATCACCGAGATTTTTCTCAAACCGCGCTCTTCATACATCGAGTAGAAGGAGTACTTGTGTATGGAAAACTGGGCTCAGTCTTCCGGAAAGAATCGTTAAGACGTTGGTCCACGAAAATAATAAACGTGAGTGAAAAAATATAACAACCAATATAAAAGAAAGGATCTGGGTGAGACTCACCCTCACCCAATGTATTTATAATAAAAAAAAATTAAAAAGAAAATAAAAAATGTTCATTTAATATATAAAAATGATATATTAAACTTGACTAATTGCATTAATCTCATACATTTTTGAATAAATAAATTTTTATAATACACTTTTTTAGAAAGATTATTTAGATTACACTTTTTTAGAAAGGTTTTTTATAGTTAGACTTTTTTTAGAAAGGTACACTTTTTTGGAAAGGTTTAGAAAGTCAACTTGGCCAGTTGTTGTCGAATATAATTTACTTTGATTTGTTATCTATTTACTGGCGGAAGACTATACGTTATTTGTAGTTTAGAAAGTCCGATACACATTTTATGTACTTAGCGTATATTTCTATCTTTTTTTAATTAGTATTACCCAAGGTGTACCCCGTGGAGGTTGCACGGTCGGATTTACACCTCAGAGAGAGTTTGAAGTCATTAAATATTGCGGGAGTGACGAACCGTGGAGTCTAGCAATTTTTTTACGCATACAAGTTACAAGCTACAAGTATGCATTATAGCAAAAAATGTATTAGATTTCACGTTAAACTCCACATTCGACATTTCCTCAATATTTGATGACTTCAAATTCTCTCTGAGGTGTAAATCCGACCATGCAACCTCCACGCGGTACACCTTGGGTAATGCTAATGCCGGTACTGTAACTTTCAAGCCTTATAACTCGAAAAGTACTTAATGAAAAAATATTTTATTATAGTGTTTTTTGAAAAGCTCTCGAGGTAAGCTACAATATGCAATGAAAAATAGGGGGTTCCATTTAAGAAATTGAAGGTGACCTTTACGTAACCTTCAAGCGACTATCCAAGGTCAAATCATTGCCACCATCTTATGTCCCCTTGAAACCATACAACTTTTGTCTGAAACATTTTTTTCTAATTAAGAATATTTTTTCTAATTAAGAATTTTTTTCTAAGACTACGTGATATCGAGATATTTGACTGTCAAAAATAAAATGGGACACCTTGTATATTAAGTAAAAAAATCCTACCACCACCCCGATCGTCTTATAATTTAATATAAAAATATCAAGACGGCGATCTTTTTTATTATTAACTAGAACAACACAGGCGCGCGCTACGCGCGCGCCATTTATTTAACTTCGTTGATATTATATACATATATATATATACAGGGTGATTCAGGACCTCTGCATCAAACTTTGTGGGACGACAGGTCTTGTACAAAGGACCACTTTTTGTCAAACAACCCATGTTCT
>NJRQ01002195.1:0-12545 GCA_003063805.1 Aphaenogaster ashmeadi | reverse complement strand
TGTGAAAGAGAGAGGGGAGAGAGAGAGAGACAGAGAGAAATCGGAGTAATTAATCTATATATATATATCTTTTTTAATAATGACATTAGTATACGGAGGAACTGAGTGTCGAAAATAGAGAGAGAGACAGACAGAGAGAGAGGGAGAGAGAGAGAGAGAGAGAGAGAGAGATTCGTGTGTGTGTGTGTGCGTGTGTGTGTGCGTGTGTGTGTGTGTGGGCGCGTGCGTGCGCGCGCGCGGGTGCGTGTGTGTGTGTTTGTGTGTGTGTGTGCGTGCGCGCGCGCGTGTGTGTGTGTGTGTGTGTGTGTGTGTGTGTGTGTGTGAAAGAGATAGGGAGAGAGAGAAAAATTTATTTACTTATATATATATCTTAAATTTTACGTATCATATATTTATATATTTCATAAATCTATACTTATAGATAAATGCTTTGGGGCCCGCGCTTCGCGCGGGCCTCAAAGCTGGTTTTTATATATTTTGCAACTCCAAAAATTTTTTTAAATAATTAAATCAAGTATGTTTTGCTTTAAAAAAATTGGACATGAAAGGATAAATGCAGCTCATAATAATTGAGTAGATACCTTTTTCTGAAAAAAAAAAATGGAACCGAATTTCGTGCAAATGCTGATTGCATACTTGGCATAAAATTTGTACCGCGTGTTTATATAACGCTTAAAGATATTTCCCGTGCAGAATGCTATTACACTGCAAATCCAAGCGTGTTATTTTTACACGCATAAACATCTAAAAATGACACATTTGACTGAAGCTCTTTCTATATGCTTCTTGCCATTTTAGATTACATTTTAGATATCATTTAACACGTTTAATCGTATTAAATAAAAAATTAATACGTTCAATCGTGTTAAATGACATAATTTAAAACGGCAAGAAATGTGTAAGAAGAGCTTCAGTTAAAATAACACGCTTGGATTTGCAGTGTATACAACCAGATTTGTATCCGTTTACTAAAATTCTACAGTTCTAAATACTTCGTAACGAAGCAACATCTCGTAATATAATTCCATTGTAACCGATGCTAAAATCCAATAATCCAACGACTAAACCAGTCAGCGAAATAATTAGGTCGAGGACGAAGAAGCATTAATGCTCTTCGCGACTTCCTCGTATTATCTCGTTAACAACATGTTCGAAATTTCAGAACAACATTGTCTGAGGATTTCCGAAACTATGTCCATTAAATAGTCGCTATTAAATAGTCGATTCCAATCAATACTCGCGGGCGACGAAACTCGCGCGACATTCTCGTTTCTCATTGGAAAGCATTATCGTAGCAATAATGCGCATGTTCTCTCTCATGTGCCAGATAAAACGGAGAAACTGCTGCGAAATTCATTCTGAAACCGTTTTAAGTCAGCAATTTATGTCGTCATCACCGTAAGATTACATTCCGACTATTTCGCTTCTTATTTCTACTACGCTTCTTATTTCATAAAATGCGATAAATGCCCGGTACATGAATACAGCTTTACGCTTTTAAATTTTCTCTGTTCGTATCATTACCTTCAACCGTCCTCTTCTTAAGGTTCCTATATCTGAATCAATGCATTAACAGCACCAAAAGAGGAACAAAAAATAAAGTAAGGAAAATTTACAAAGCCAGATATTATTGTATACTTACTCTATACTACTATATTAGTACTTTTATTAATTAGTAAGATAAATACATGTGGGGTCTTTAAGAGTATTATTTCATTGATGTATCAGATCTGCTATGCAAGTTTGGAAACTCGCAAAAGATTATGAACAATTTTTGTAATTTTATGTTTGAATGAAAATGAGGTAAAGAATTTCTAGTTATCGTAAAAATATTATAGATACCTACTTGCATGAATTACGATTGTTTACATTAAAGAAGAATCTTCGAGTTTGCCCATGTAGTGATATCCCTAACAGCACATAATATTCCATACATCCATAGAATGTACTAAGAATATACTTAATATACTGAGAACATCCCTATAATATCCTATACATTAGCGATATCCAACGAACATTATCAGAATCTATGTGTGCTGTTAGGGATTGTCTGTAGCATCATTTACTTGTCTGATTCTTGAATAGGCTTGCCAGACACGAAATGAAATACGGTTTTATCTCTATAAATCTGATATCTCTATTATTAAAAACAAGTTCACGTATATGATTAAATACGAGTTTATTACTACTCTAGTCCTGAATTTATTTACTAATTCAAACTTACATGATCAAGCTTTTATTTTTATCACTTTACATTTATTTACAGTTACGACACATTGGTGCATCCATAACCATTTCCAATTTCCAATATCTTTGCAGTAATTTAGAATTAAAAAGTTCTATACCGATTTTCTTGTTTGCAGTCCCCTATACATGTTGTTCACAAGTGGGGGTGTTAGCGTAACGTGAAATCAACACTCCCATTTTTTATATTAATTTCTTGCGAATAGATAAGAGCGATAAACTCGGGACTAGAGTAATAAATTAACAATAAATTAGCACTTAATTACGCCATATATCCGTTTTTAATAGTGAGAAGTTTACAGAGATTATGATTTTGCAGAGAAAATGAAAATTAATCAGGACTGTGGGATGAAGAGGAACTGTTGAATCTTCCCATTCGGAATTAATACAGGAATTTCCATACACGTTTGTCCGAAGCCCGATATCCAGTGAAAGGATACAAGAAGCATTAGGATGACATCACAAGATACTATTATTCTTATAAAGGAACAAGACCTCATCAGCACCGAAACGCCAAATTCCACGTCGATTATCAACGATGTCCAGCCAGCTACCACATTTTTATCCTTTTTTATGAATTTTCCTGGTGACTTTTCACCCTACAATGCAATAGAAGTAAGTAATGCGAAACAAGCTGTTGTTAAATAGTAAATGGATAAGATGGTTATGGCATACATATTTATAGCTCAATTCTCGAAGATGTAATTTCAGAAAATTTGTTTATATATGTATAATTAAATTTATCTATAAATAAGTTTTAATAAGGTGTTAAAAACATTTCAAAATTCTCAAAAACAATAGTAATTGGTGAGAGTATTTAGAAAAGAATAACGTTTTCAAAATATATCATTACAATTAAAGTGCTTTTGAAACCATAAAAAATGTATTTAAAATATTTTTACATATCTCATATCATTTCGGCGATAAGAAAGATAGAAGATAAAAACATAGAAGTCGATTTTCTTCAAAGAGATGTTTCATCCTTTTATCATGGTACTTATAAAAACATACGTCCTACTCTACAACATATTTAAAATTAGACGAAATTCGTAACTTCGCTATCTGGACCTCCCTTTGTTAGACTGTGTCTTGATTTAATTTTGATACAACAAAAATTGTTAAAGAGAGAGAAAGAAAAATATACATACTTGATCCCTGTTTATTTTATATGTATAGGGGACTCCAGAAATATGAAATTAATGTGCCATCATATGTGCCATCATGTAAATAGAAATCGCGTTTACCATATTATAGTTTAGGATATATGGAAATTCTGTAAAAACATGTTACATTAAGCAATCTTTTTGACTTTAATGCTCATTCTTATCAACTTCATAACAATAGTAGATAAATAATACAATAATATGCTTCATTGTACTATACATTAAAAAATTGAAATCGATCTATCATCATGTTTATATAAATCACGTTTATTATGCAATTTGTTCTTTTATGTTTCTTAGGCGATTTTTCTGACTACTTTGCTCCTGTTCATCACTATCTTGACGGTCGTAGGTAATGCTACAATCTGTTTCATCATCATATACTTCAAAAGATTTCGGCATTCCAACTACTTGGTTACCAGCTTGGCGGTGAGCGATTTATTGGTCGGTTTAGTGGTAATGCCACCGGCCATAATCTATCAAGTATCGGGCGACTGGTACTTTGGCGCTATCTCATGCCATATTTGGCTAAGCGCCGACGTGCTCAATTGCACCGCTAGCATCTTCAATCTCTGCATGGTTTCCATAGATCGGTAAGTTAATCACTGACATGGTTGGTCATTAACCAATTATCAATATCCGGGAGATTCGACGTATGGGCTCTACCTTGTCTTCAATCATTACCGATTTAGTGATGCAAGACCTAAATGAGTTGATATATAAACACGCGTTGATATAGAAACTTGATATAGAAACTTGATATAGAAACTTGATATGGAAAAGTTGATATAGAAACTTTCGGCATTCTCACTTTTCTTTTCTTTATGAAAGATTCTGGCTGATCATGAAACCATTGAAGTATGAAATGAAGAGGACGAAGCTACGGATGTCGCTGTACATCATCATCATTTGGTCTTTAGCCGTGTGCATTAGCCTACCGCCGCTTTTAACGATGGGAAATGAGTATGTGGAAGTGCAAAACGGGCCCACGGTCTGTGCGCTTTATCAGCATTTTATCTACCAAATCTACGCGATCATAGGAAGCTTCTACATTCCACTGCTCGTCATAATTCCAGTTAGTATGCTAAATAAGTATAAACTTAAACAACAAAATAGTTTAATATGATTTCAAATTATTTATATTGTTAGCTGATATTATCATTTTTTTCATATCATTTTATATTAAATCTTCATATGTACTATATATAATGTATATATGTATATATGTACATAAGTATATAATGTGTCCGAAATGTATCGGGACAGCTGGATACTTAAAAAAGCATGTATCGTAAATTTATCGTAGATTTATCGTAAATGCACGCGCACGTAACATGTATAAAAGGGTTATTAATTGTGTTGCAGATGAACTACAAACTGTTCAATGCCGCGCGTGATAAATCTGCCATGAATTATCAAGTGGGTCGATTTGACATGGAACTAGAGTCCGATATCGATCCGTCTTCCGACTGTAGGATCATGCGTTCAACGAGCTGTCCACGACATTCCCATAACGAGCATGTGAAGCCAGCTAGTTTGCCAGATATGCACTTGAAAAACACCGCTGCATCAGTAAGTCATTTGTTCCTCCTCTTTTATAAAATTTTATTAATTTTTTGTATGAAAAGAATTAGAGTAAATATTTATTTTACGGATAATGAAGAGTAAAATTCAATTTAACTTTGAAAATTAATTCTAATTGTAAATGCAGCTACACAATAATTCCTTCTTTTTTTCTAAAATTAATTCCATATACATATACATTTTTTAAATAAAATCTGTTTAGAATTATTTAAAAACGGAGTTATACATTAGTTTACAATTTTAAGTGGCATTCTTGGATTTATTTATAAGAATGAGAAATGAGTCATATCTCTGGAATATTTTATATACATATGTATATCTATGTATGTAATGGCATGGATTTCTTTGCGTTTAATGACGCGTTACATCGATATTGCGGCGTCTCGACAGTTTCAAGTTTTGATTCCAAAATTATTAATGTGCCTAATGCTCGACGTTGAGCTTAATGCACTCTCATGTTAGTTTAAGCGCCTCGACTATGGAAGAGCCGATTTCGCCGTCGTCGCTTTCCCAGAACCAAGAGTATGGATGCCGCTACGTGCGCTCCGATGTTTCTGCATGATGATGCATGAAATCCCCTTCTCGTTGTTAAGAAGCACTCGAGTGCACTTAATACGGCTCATTTCCGGATCAAAACGCGCATCAACTGAATTTCGAAAGCAAAATGAATTTATCTCTATTCTATCAAATTATTTCAATGTTTGTAACTACACATAACGTGATGCTGCTTAAATGTATTGTCATAAAAAATAAAGAAAATTTGTAACGTATTTTTAATTAATTATTTTTATTACTTAATTCTGTTATTAATTAATTAATTGTTTTATTATTGTTAGTTTCCAATTTTTGATTTTTTAAATCATTATCTGATGTTACTATAATTTTTATTGATTTAAATGTTTATGTATATCTTTATGCGTTGTTCTTTTGTATTTGTTACAAACATTACTGAAATATATTAAATTATATTAAATAATGGTACAGAGTATATAACTGAAAAATAAATCGAAAAATAACTTGATAAATATAAAGAGTCTCGCTTATTCTAAAAGTTTAACCACATTTCCACATGAATACGGCGATATTGCAACGGTCGATGTTTACTCAATATCAATAACTATCAACCAATATTTTGTACACTTAACATCAATTTTCAAGATCGCGATATTATCTAATTACAAGCATCTTTTTTGTAGCCGAGAATAATATTTTGCTGAACAGTTATGCAGTTATCGAAAAGAAAGGTAAATAGTTGGTTCACAAAGCTTTCTCTATGAGGAAGTTTTTTTTTTTCTTCTTTTTTTTAGTTTGGCTTCCTCATAGAGGAAGCTTTGTGAACCAACTAAAATGAGGAAGCAATGTGCAAGTTTCTACTTGCACACTTTTTTTATTATAATAAATATGTAATATTTAAAAAAAAGAAATCCTCTAATAGCCCAATACTTCAAAATTTGCAACACATATTTCTAATATTATGGACCTTTGATCGCGTTTAAAAATGGATCTAATCAACCAAATTTTAAAGAATTATATACTTATGAAATAGGGGTAGAAGAGACTGAAGAATATAATAGAATTAAAAATAAACCGATATCTCCAATATTGAGAAAGGTACAACGTAAAACACATTTTGCTGAGGAATGAAAACCCCCCTAAAATCCATACCATTTGATGGATTCTAGAAAAATTAGAGGAGAACGTACTTTCTATGATACTCTACTTGTGTGCAAAATTTCAGCCCGGTATCTAAAAAATTGTAGAAGTAGATGCGTGTACAAAAATCCGCACACACACACACACACACACACACATACATCCGGACATTTTCTACTAATATGATTTCTCGACATTTTGGAACATTCTAAACCTATTTCCATCAAAATCTCGAAAAATTTTTTTTCCACGATCACAAAGCTTCCTCTAAGAGGAAACAAAAAGACAGATATTGCGAACTTCCAGTCAAGTCGTGTATTGTAATTTTTACAAGGCTTTTAAAAAATCTTACGACGTTAAATTCAATAATTGTACTATTCGCTGAGCAAATTTGAGCTTGTACAAACTTTATTAACAACAATGAAATGTATCGTAACTCGGAAATTACCGAGTTAATGAATGTACGAACACGAAATATTTAGATCTTAAAGTTTCGAACAGACTGTGACATCGTTATGCATTTTACAGTCGAATCTTATAGTTGAATATTAATGCGTAGATTTTTTCTGCCCGTTAATATGAGACAAGTAATACACAATTCTGATACTTACAGATTCCAAAGACACTGCGTATTTCATTTGCATATGGCAAAATAGCTTGACAATAAGGGGAGATTCGGTTTACATCTTATAGCTACAATGTGAATATACAGGTATTTCATAACATGTAATAGAATAAACTTCATTTTAACGAAAACATGTAATTAATATTACAGCCGATTAAATATAAATGCATTATGCATACTATGTTAAAGCACTTTTAATAGCTTTAATATTTTTTTTACAAATAATGAAAGAAAAACAATTGATGACAATTTATTATAAATAAAGATATTGTCAGGATTGGAAAGTAACGCATTACTTGTAACGCCATCTTCGTTACCATTACTTTTTTTAGTAACGATTTGATTATGACGTTATATTTTTTTATAACAGTAACGTAATTACAAAATCGTTACTAAAAAAACTAACGGTGACGGCGTTACAAGTAACGAGTTATTTTCCAACCTTGAATGTTATGCATTTTCTACCGCCACATGTTTATATAAATAAAATAAAATTATTTTGATTTAAATTATATGAATTAATCAAAAGAAAAGCTTATATTAGTTTTTTCTTTTGGTTTTAATTAAATATTAATTAAATGTGGTTTTTCCTGCTTAATGAATGAAATAGCGGCAAAAAAGTTAACAATAAAAGCTTCTTCTTTTAATTAAAGCACCATTTTGACCAAGAGTGAATTTCGATCGCGTAAAAATAAATTTTTAACTGAAAACGGGATTATAAAACTGGTAATAAATGGTAAAATGTGAGTATCGAGCATTATTCTTCCACTATTACCGCTATTCTTCATGCATGTCTAAATTCTCGCAGGATTGAACTTTTATAAAACGTAACAATTATTACAAAGCAATTTGCGGACGGTCCAATGTCCGAAAAAATATTTGCATTATAATGTGTTTACATACAATTGTATTTGCATTATGACGACATTTGAAATTTATTGCGAAAATCATTCATCAGGAAATTAATTTTTTACACAGTATACAGGGTGTTCTAGGTCAGGTTAGCAGAACTTCAGGATCTTATAGGAAATTGAATTTGGAACAAAAAAATTCCGATAAACATAGGTCCGAAAACGCTTCGTTAAAGTTACAGCTATAATAAACTTCAAAAAATCAAGTTTATGTGATGATTTTTAAAAATGATAGATGTAATAATTCAATTCGACCTGACTGGCCAGATATATATTTAATAGTGCACTACGTTTCGACTGTAGGTTTCGGTCCTTCTCAAGTGCGTTGATACAATAATTCGGTTAAACACATTCAAATCTATGAGATATGTCCAAGTATATCATCTAAAAGATTGAAAATTGGGTTGTCAACAACATCAATAAGTGTAACAGATCAAAAGCAATAAAAACTAATAAAACTTACAGATCTGTCTCTTATACACATCTAGATGTGTATAAGAGACAGGTATACAGGGTGTTCCAGGTCAGGTTAGCAGAACTTCAGGATCTTATAGGAAATTGAATTTGGAACAAAAAAGTTCCTATAAACATAGGTCCGGAAATGCTTCGTTAAAAAGTTATAACTAATAAACTTCAAAAAATCACGTTTATTTTATGATTTTTAAAAATAATTTCAAAACCCTTTATTCATTTGAAAAAAGTAATAAAATAAATCTGATAGGTAATTAAATAACATAAACTAAGTTACACAATTTTCATTTATTTAATTCTGATAAGGCATTCAAAAGAAAATAAACTCAAAACAACGAAAAAAGCAGAAACTGAGAAAGCAACCTTTCGATGGTCTTTGTGTAAACATTTGTGTAAACATTTGTAGCATTTGTAGGTCATATAGGCACTTTTGTTTACATTTCTAACATGAACATTCAGAATCGGTTTAGTTCACGACTAATAAGTTAATGCTGTACCATGGCAGAGTTTACTAGTGAAGAATATGCAGATATGCATTTCATTTACGGTCTCCCAGGTCTCCCCAGACATTACTCCATTAGATTTCTGTTTATGAGGATGGATGAAAGATTTAGTTTACCAAACACCTGTCAACACTAAAGACATCTTAATAAACACAATAACAGATGCATCTCTTCAAATAAATCAACAAAGGGACACACTTGTACGATGCAGTAAGTCAATATTGCGTAGATGCCAAATATGCATTATATGAACAGGGATATCATTTTGAACAATTCCGATTCTGAATGTTCATGTTAGATATGTAAACAAAAGTGCCTATGTAACCTACGAACGCTACAAATGTAATTTTTACACAAAGACCATCGAATAAGGTTGCTTTTTCAGTTTCTGTTTTTTTCGTTGTTTTGAGCTTATTTTCTTTTGAACGCCTTATCAGAATTAAATAAATGAAAATTGTGTAATTTAGAGTATGTTATTTAATTACCTATCAGATTTATTTCATTACTTTTTTCAAATGAATAAAGGGTTTTGAAGTTATTTTTAAAAATCATCAAATAAACTTGATTTTTTAAAGCTTATTATAGCTATAACTTTTTAACGAAGCGTTTCCGGACTTATGTTTATAGGAACTTTTTTGTTCCAAATTCAATTTCCTATAAGATCCTGAAGTTTTGCTAACCTAACCTGGGATACCCTGTATATGCGGCGTGTAGCAAGAACCGCTGAATAAGTCAAAGGAAATAAAATTGATCGTCGAGTTACCGAAGTTAGTAGTCACGGATCTACAGCTTATCTGAAATCAGATTAAATTATTAAGTCAATATTGTAGTTCCTACTGCTACAACTCTGCGATGAACGACAAGAGAGACACGGTGGATACAATACAATTTATACAATATATCCGAGGTACAGCATGATAATCGATGGGCGAGATAATGAGAAGAACGTCTGATGAAAGATGGTCGTTACTATCAGTTTCTACTTCAATATACTCCATATGATATAGGTATAAACTTTCATACATTTACAGTATTAGTAAATAAAATTGATTAAACTATTTTTTTTCAAATTTAAAGATGCTCCAAACTTTTGAGCGGTAATATACATGTTTTATTAATGCACATAATTCACATACTGATTGTGAGTAGGATATTGTGTTTTTTAATCCAGGCACGCCAAGTTTTTGTTTTATGCTTTACTTTGATTTTTAATGCGTTATATACTCTAATCTTTCAAAAGTGTTTTTAAGAGTTAAATTTTTTAATAGTATTTGATAAATTAAATAGATTTCACATCCTTTTTTGAACAGTTAATTTTTTTTAACTTTATGTATCTTTGGATACGTTTTACGTACTTTGTGCACCTTTTTTACCTTTGTAAAGTCTTTTTTATGAGATTTCATTTTTTGTATAGATAAATTTTTGTTAAAAGAAAATAGAAAAATTTTGAAACTTTGTGATTTCACTTATTTTTGTATAAATTAATTTTTGTTTAAAAAATATGAAAATTTTGAATTTTACAACAGTGCTTTCCGGGTTCTAAAAAATGTGAACAGCTACTACTAGATACTAGATGAGTGATATAACTGTCGAGTCAAGCAGACGCAACAGCAAAGTTAAAAAGAAGACTTTTGCAATGCCGAGCACACTTCGCAGTGTGCAATGCTATCTTTAATGGCGAATAGCACTACGAATGAACTACGTACTGCATAACTTGAAAACAAATCTTTCGTGATCCAATCATGTAAAAACTGGTACATTTAGTCATTAAGCTTTAGCATAACTGCACTGTATTATTAACACAATTTTGCTAATTTTTAAGTCACAATCGTTATATCTTATTAGCATTTTTTAACACTGTTTTACCAGTAATCATTCTCTATTGTCAGAAAGTATTGTAACCCTAATTAACATATCTTTTTATTTTTAATTTAATATTCTGTTATATAATATTATGATTATTGTATGTATCTTGTAAATTGTAATTTATAAGTTAAGATTCAAAAACACAAATAATTTTCATGGAAAGTTACATTCGTATTCACAATATTCTTTTTCATTCCTACTGTTGACTTATTCACAACGCCGACATTGATAAATGACAAAATTGCGATATTTATCACTTCTTTCATTTAATGAAAGCGGTCGAGAAAATGAAACAACCAACACGCTTATAGAAAACGGAAACGTGTAAAAGTTATAATGAGCGATTTCTATTTAGACTTTAGACAAGACAGAACACGGAGATGTATTCTTATTTTGTGTCCATCCTGGTATTAAGAATCAAAAAAGGTTCTCCACTCGTCAAACGAGATTGAGACACCCGGGGGTTTATATAACAATACCATGGTAATAGGCTTATTATTAATGAACACATCCGCCGCACAAACTTCTAGTTTTTCGCATCATATAGATTCCCTACCAAACTATACTTAATTCTGTCTCTGATCAACAGAGCTACTCCCCCCCCCCTCGTCTATCAGATCTTCCTGTTTTTATTGTATTACAATTTCTCAACAGAAACTTTTCATTAACCTTTATCTATGTCTCCGAAAGTAAAAGTATTTCATAATCCAAAGCTCTTTTTTCCAATTCCTGACGTTTATTCCTAATACTTTGACAGTTCCATTGTAGAATATTAATAGTACTCGTCATTACTGAAATCAGAAAGAGGGGGGAGGGAGCCACTCTGCCGAGAAGAAACATCGACGTTTTTGGTCTCAAAAAATTTGTTCAGTACCTTACTTACTACTACATACATTAATTCTTCCAAACCAGATATATCGTTAACTGAAATAGTACGCACCTTATCCTGATCCTCATCCTGCAAGCTTACAGTCTTGCCTGATGAGGAGGGACTTGACGAAGTCTCATCCTGAAAACTTACTGTTTTACATGAGCCTATCAGATGAGCCTAACTAGATGAAAGTCTTTTAGCTAGGATGCCCTGCAGTTTTCCTCTGGGAGTTGAATGCGACCCTGGGCTAAAATTTTTGGGTGAGCTGCTGTTGTTGTAATCCAATACTGGAAACTCCACTCCCGAGTTGAGATTGGAGTATCCTACGGCCCCCTCGCCTGGTCCTGGTGGAGATCCCATCATAATAATTCTCTTGGCATTATTAAAATCAATGTTCTGTGTAGCCATGAACTCTGTAATTTTCCTTTTCAGAATGATTTCTGGATATTCTCTAGCCAGCGACTTATGTTTTTTCCCACAGTTAATATATAGCTCATCGTGTTTGAGCATTTCGAGGAATCTGAGTGGTTGTCTAAACCGCAAACTAGACATTTAGCATCCCACACAGCACACTTTATCCGAGAGACGTCCTACAAACATCATTTTGGGATATCGTCGGTGACGTTACAACTGTCTTAAGGTAGAAACAGACAG
>NJRQ01002187.1:1840-11911 GCA_003063805.1 Aphaenogaster ashmeadi | reverse complement strand
CAAATGTTGTCGGAAGAAATGATTACAGAACTGATACCTGTTATTGGGGTAAGAGCCATTTTTTTATCTTATTGGCGAAAAACTTTTAAAAAAAATTGTCCCTTTCCGTAAATTCCAACGAAGTATCAAAAGCAAAGAAAAAAGTGAGTTTAAACTTGTGTAATATTATATCTCGCTCGCTCGCTCGCTGTGGCGCAGCGGTCTCTCTATCCTGTCTCTTATACACATCTAGATGTGTATAAGAGACAGATTTAACCTAAGTATAAAAATGATATCTTCTATATATCACATGTCTATTGTTTTGTGTACAACGATTTTAATGTGCACCAGTGCGCACTAGTGCGTCCAATCGAATTCGCTATTAGTAATATAGAAGAACAACTGTTAGAGACTGTAAGAGACAGATATTATATGTTGCTTGACTATAGGTAGTAGGTGAAATCTTTCATCTCTTGACAATTCTTTTAAAATGGATGTATGCACACAAAAAAATTTTATTCTACTGGCAAGAAAAGCGAATACTCAGTTTACTTTTTTCCTCGTAATAAGTAATGATTATTTTCAATAAAGAAAATTTTCTTGGTAATAGCCTTAAAATATACTTATCACAAATTTTAGAAAAACTCGTATAGTTGAAAAAAGAATTTATATTTTCTCGAAGAATATTATAAAATTGAAAAAAAAGTCACAAGTAAAAAAAGTAAAAAAGTCAAAGTAATAAGTAAATCAAATTTTTAATGAACTTAATATTCTTCACTAAAGTATTAAATTATTAAGATGTAGAATATATTTTGAATGAATTTGTTACTTATGACAAACTTACGATAGATTTGTGGATATATAAACTAATAAATTATTTAAAATAAGTGACACTTATTTAATTTAAGTACACATTTTTCTTTGTGTACAAAAATTTATTCTAAGTAAATTTTACTTATTTCAAGTAAATGATGAGTGCATTTTTAGACTATTCATCAAGGAGATATTTTTTGCAAAGATAACCGTTACTTAAAATAAGAAAACTAAGTGAGAAATTACTTTTCTTAACATGAGAATAAATTTTTTTTAGTAACTATCAATAGATCAATAGTTAGATAGATAGATGGGTATAAAGAAATATACAGAGAGAGAGAGAATGAATCTAAGCAACTCTCATTCTGTCTTATACTGCCAACTTTCCAACTTGCAGAATGTTTAGTCAACGTAAATATGTCATTGTTTGTCCGAAATTATGACTGATGTTTATCGTTTGCTCAGATATACAGGATGACTAACATAACTTTTTATAGCTCGATTTCGTTTATTATATTTTACAGAACAAAAAATTACGAAAGATGTCTTACAAATGTTGTCGGAAGAAATGATTACAGAACTGATACCTGTTATTGGGGTAAGAGCCATTTTTTTATCTTATTGGCGAAAAACTTTTAAAAAAAAATTGTCCCTTTCCGTAAATTCCAACGAAGTATCAAAAGCAAAGAAAAAAGTGAGTTTAAACTTGTGTAATATTATATCCATTTCTATAGTATCTTTGTCCATGATGGCTATGTGTTCAAAGAAATTTTGTACAATCAATTTGTTCAATTACAATTGTCTTTCTATTACATTATATTAAAATATCACTTCTATATAATTATAGAAAAATGGTGAATCTGATTCACTTACTGATGAAGGTTCAAGTATGTATTCTGATACATATTCTGATAGCTCAAGTGGATTTCAACTGCGAACGGTTAAGGATATTTTACAAGAATGTGTGCTTGGTCAGCGAATAATAAAAGCATACACAAGAGATAAACAATTATCGGAAAAAACAAGGAACAAAATTTGTGACATGGTCATCACAGATTTTGAGAATCGTTTTGGACGGTAAAAAATTAAGTTTTATACATAAATACTAACATCTGCTGCATAGAATTTACACACTAAGAGAAAAATATGGAAAATATACTTGTAACTATAATTCAAGAAAAAAATTATAATAAATAAAACTACTTTTGTAGCAAATGTTACCATACCACTAATATCAACGTCTATCACTACGTATAATTTAGAAAAAAAGTCATACAATTTCCTATAATTTCATATTTTATGTTTGGTGCAGTAACACTTATTACAAAAGAATGGTTCTTTTAACTAAAATTTTCTTGTTGTCCCCTTATAATTAAAATTCAAAATACTACATATAATATTTTTTTCTCAGTGTGATGAAAAATATTTTGCTCGGTTTTTTGATATTTATTTAATTATTTAGATGTAATTTGTTGCAATTAGATTAACAAGCATTTAAAAATCTAAATATTGAGAACCAAATATTTCTTGTAACATTTTCTTCGATATTTATTAAGTTATGAAAAATTTGATTGTGATGACAAAATATACATTTCTATGAAATATATCTTATGTAAAGAAATAACATCCAGCTTGCATAAAAATAAACGTTTTATTAGCTAAAAACAAAATTAGTATTTCGCCGTATTTAAATAAACAATTTGTTAAAAAGATACTCAAATTTTTTTATGGGATATAATACCTACTTCTCTCGAACAATTTTATTCTTAGGAAATAAATCAATTAATTAGAAAAAATGAGATATAATTCATATAAATATATATTTTATCAACAAAAAAATATACAGGGTGAGTAGAAAGTACCGGGACGGTGAAATGTCTCGAAAACTAAGCATTTTAGAGAAAAATGTACCAAATAAAAGTTGTAGGGTTTCAGAAGATCTATTTACTGGTGCTATGAGTTTCACCTTGGGTGGCGTCGCCAAGGTCAGAGCAAGGTCACCTGGAATTTTTCAATTGGAAACTCCCATTTTTCATTGCATATTCTTGTAGCTTATCTCAAGGGCTTTCCAAAACAATTAAATGTTTTTTCGTTAAGTATTTTTCGAGTTATGAGGCTTGAAAGTTACAGTATTTTGACATATAATACAAAATATCTTGTAAAACATTAAGTTTTCAGTAATATTACCTTAATACTTTTATGCACAGAATAATGAGACGAATCAATTGGTATGAAAAAGACATGGTTTCTTTAAGAAAAAATATATAATTTGCAACATGCATCAGCATACTTTTTCTTAAAAGCAACCATGTCTTTTTTCATACAAATTGATTTGTCTCATTATTCTGTGCATAAAAGTATTAAGGTAACATTACTGAAAACTTAATGTTTTACAAGATATTTTGTATTTTATGTCAAAATACTGTAACTTTCAAGCCTCATAACTCGAAAATACTTAACGAAAAAACATTTAATTATAGTGTTTTGGAAAGCCCTCGAGATAAGCTACAAGAATATGCAATGAAGAATGGGGGTTTCCGTTTGAAAAATTCCAGGTGACCTTCCTCTGACCTTGGCGACGCCACCCAAGGTAAAACTCATAGCGCCAGTAAATAGATCTTTTGAAACCCTACAATTTTTATTTGGAACATTTTTCTCTAAAATGCTTAGTTTTCGAGACATTTCACCGTCCCGGTACTTTTTACTCACCCTGTATATTACCAATATAAATAGATAATAAAACACAAATATCGAAAAAATGTCATAAGAAATATTTGGTTCTTAATATTATGATATATATTACATATTAATATATATTACATTCTGTACAACCAATTCTCATTTATAATATCTAGTCTAAATAATGAAACTGCGGAGAAAATAGCAAATCTAATCGTTGCCGACTTTCCAACGGAGGTATCAAGTACGTATTATGTACCACCTATTAAAAAAAAGGATTCAGTCTTAAAAAAATCAATACCCGCACGTGGAAAAATATTAAACTTATGGAGAAATCTCACATTAGCCATTAAAAAGTTTGAAAGTTCAATGAAAACAACCCAGTCGACAGAATGTGATTCTGATGTAAATGGTAAGATTACTCAAAAATTTGTAATCAAACAACTTTTCTTTACTTTTATTACATTTGTTCTTCAATTTCATCATTTTTTTACGTGTGTAATTTATTCACATTTCACTAGACTTGGAAGATAATCCTGAATTACAAGAGAGCATTCAGTGGTTGTGTAATAATCAAATGCCGTGGGAACTTGTGTTGCAACACTGGCATAAAACGTTTAATATACGTAAAGAAAATATTGAAAAATCAAAAGAAAACACATTACTCGATACTTTAACCAGATGGCCTATTTTGAAGCATCCACATGGTCATGAATTAATAATTGATGATTTTAAACATATGTCTTTAAGTGAAGAAAAAATAACAATAGATAAGTGGAACACATTTTTCCATCACATCACAAGTTGTGTGAAACCAAGTCAAAAAGATAATCAGTTAAATTTGCAGATGGAAACACTAAAAGATACAAACATTAATGAGGGTAAACTTTTTTAAATATATTGTATCTTGTTTAAGAAAGGATAAACTTATTGTAATGTTTTTTTTCGTACTGTTTTAATTATTTTAAAATGTTAAATTTTATTTTCTTAGATTCTAAAGTTGCTTTACAAATTATGATTTTACCTCATTTGCTACCTCCAAAGAAAATGACCCGATGTAAAAACAAATTTTGGAAACCATCTATTTGGAACGCAAAGGACAGTATTATCAAGCAAGCAGTGGTTAGTAATGTTTTGGTCATATTTTTATTTATGTTTTCATAATACGATTGCACTTTTTCTTTATTGCTCTTTTATCTTATTTTTTTTAATGTTGCGTTATTTTATATATATATTTTTTAAATGTTTTCCGTCTCGATGACAATGGCTACTCTTCACGTATGTTGCAGTTTATAACTTACTGAACTAAAAATGTAAGAAGTTCTAGACCAACTACTGAATAATTTTTGACATAGAGCCAGTTAAACGCGATAAATTCTTACTTTTTCATAACAATGTCGGAATGTACTCATCCTGTATACTCCTGAGTATTATATTCGTTTATCGTGTTTGATGGCATCAGAAGCGAGAAATGGCTTGCCAAAAATTCTTGCGAAATATATTTAAAGACAAGATATATTCTCAAAATGAGGCTTGTAGTCAATTCAGCAAATTTGTAAAATGCTTCGAACATTTTCTTTTCCGTATAATAACAAATATCCATAAAATTAATGCGTCACATTACTCACCTTTTCATTTGACTTTCTTTATATTTTCTATTATGTCAATTTTACAGCTATTTATTGTTTGTTATAAGAAAAGAAAAGCATTCAGAGCATTTTACAAATGTACTGAATTCATTGCAAGCGTCGTTTTGCGGATGTTTTTTATCTTTCAATTTATTTTGCAAGAATTTTTGATGAACGACGTTTATCGCTTCTGACGTCATAAAACAGACATGAGTATTTAGCAGCCTTAATGTCTCTTACTGACACACGATTGTTGGTATACAATATACGTCTTATAGAGTAGTAATATATACACAAACACACCCACCCACCCACACACACGCACGCACGCACGCACGCACGCACACACGCATACACACACACACACACATATTTGGACTTAAACTTATTGACGGGAGTGTAATTATGGCTCTATATGTTGTATCTTATATGCTATATTGTACCTAAGAATGTTCAGAAATTCACTCTTGTATTAAACATTTTAGCATCTTTTGTATTCGGTTTGTGTATAGTTATACATTGTACTTTTCAGATTCCTGGTGATGTGACTAAACTTAGGGAAGATTACATTAAAAAGTGTAAGGAATTGAAACTGACTATTCAGCCGTACGTGATCGTTGTTGGACCCACACTGCACGAAATCAGCACTTCTTACGTATGCATCGACGATGTTTTATACAACACTTCTTCCACCCTAGAAGCCATCGACGTTTGTTTTAAAACATTTCACGTGCTTCAGCTGCAGTACCCTACGGCAAGTGAACATTTGTGGTTCATAATACAAAAATGTCTATATAATTTTGTAACCAAGTGGGACATAATAATTCCTAGTACGGAACACATTATAAAGATTTTACATGAAAAAAATCAGTCGTATGCAAGCACGACTGACTCTACTGAATAAATTTCAGGGAATAAAAACTGACTGAATTTTTTACTGTTACAAAATTTTAACATTGGTATATGTATTATATGTTTCACTCTATAACGATTTAGAGTTTAAATTTTACGTTTCAACACTGAAGAATCAATGAGATTCGACTAGCTGGCTATTATTTTTTTATAGTTTTATTCCCAGTAATTTAAAGAGTGCAAAAAACTACCCAACTTAATAACTTTTGTTGTGTTATCTACTTTTTTTACATGTAAAATGTTGCGTTGTTTCTTTTGTTCCCGCTTGTTATTATCCATGAGTTATTTAATGAATCATATAAAATTACAACATAAGCCATTTATGCACAGTACCATTAAATGCAATTTCGAAAATTGTTCACAAGTTTACAATAACGTATACTGTTTAAAAAGACATATTCTGTCCAATCATATCAATAATTCGAGGCATTTGCAACGCATTAGTACGGCAAAAAATGCGGAACGCAAAGAAGTTATTTCTCAACTCACTATAAACTCGGTTCATGATTATTTGGCCCAAGAACGTATCAGTATTATTGACATTATGTCAAGTACTTGTAACGAAGGCAATAACATGGATATAGTACAAGTACAAGAGAAAATTAATACAGCTGCTACTCTTGTTGTAGCGAAACTTTATGCTTACAGAACATTGAACCGTACTGTTACTAACGATATTATTCAAACTATGTCATCATTTTATAATAGTGTTTGCTTACCAATGTTGAAGATCAAATATAACAATATTGATGGTTTGCAGGATATATTGCAGATAATAGAAACCGCGTTTGATAATTTTAAAACTGAATATTCTACCTTTAAATATTTAAAGAGTATTGGTTGCTTAATAATGCCATCGACTATAACAATAGATACATCCATTATATTTGGTCCAATTAACAAAAAGAAAAAATCGTTTACATGTCACAAAAATATTAGTATTATACCATTGAAAACAGTATTAATAAAATTTCTTGAACTTCCTAACGTTTTCTCCACTATAACTGCCTACATTGAAAGATGTAAAAACGATAATAATATTATCACTTCAATAACTCAAAGTTCATTCTGGAAGTCTACTGTAAAAGATTCGAACAGTAAAATTGTATTGCCATTAATTTTATTTTCAGACGATATTGAAATTAATAATCCTCTAGGTTCACATAAAGGTATCCATAAGCTCGGCGCCGTTTATTGTACAATTCCATGTATTCCTGAAGAGTATTCCAGCAGACTAGAAAACATTTTTCTACTTCAACTCCATAATTCCGTTGATCACAAGCATTTAGGAAATAAAAAAATATTTAACAAAGTTATTGAAGTTATAACAGATTTGGAAGTAAATGGTATACAGATTAAAATTAACGGTGAAGTAAAAACGGTATTTTTTAAATTGTGCTTTATTGCAGGAGATAATTTAGGGTTGAATACCATGTTAGGATTTTCTAGAAGTTTTAATTCGACATATTGTTGCAGAATTTGTCTTATTGCTAAACAAGATATTCAGAAACAGGTGCGAGAAAACGTGGACTTAATACGAACGGTTACAAATTATACAGATCACTGTAAAGAAAAGATTTTTGGAATAGACGAAGAGTGCATTTTTAATAGTATTCCCAGTTTCCATGTTGCAGAGAACTTTTCTGTTGATCCCATGCACGATCTCCTAGAGGGTGTATGTCGTTATGATATTGGGAAAATATTAAAGAATTTTATCGTAACGAATCAACTATTTACGCTAAAAGTTTTCAATGAAAGACTTCGATATTTTAAGAAAACCTCTTTCGGTGAAAATATTCCTGTAATAACGCAAAATTTAATAGAAAAAGAGTATTTGATTATTTCATCTTCCGAAATGAAATATCTTGTTCTAAATCTTTGTTTAATTATTGGAGATATTATTCCAGTCAATAACGTTATCTGGGAATTATACTTAATTTTACGACAGATCGTATGTATTGTTTTCTTACATGCCGTAAATAGACAAACTGTTGATTTATTGGAAGTGCTTGTTTTTGAATATCTTTCTTTACACGGCAAATTATTTCCTAATTCATTAAAATACAAACACCATAATTTACTGCATTACCCAAGAATTATGCGCACATATGGACCTTTAAAAAACATGACATGTACACGATTTGAAGCTAAACACTTACAAATTAAAGAAAACAGTAAGATATGTAAATCACGAGTAAATCCTTCGTTTACACTAAGTTTAAAACACCAATTGCAACTATGCTATAGATTTCTGTGCAACCAAGGTTTTACAGATGATATTTCTGTTGGCACTACTGTTTCGAAATTGTATGTAATGAGTAATTACGACTGTTTACGAAACCTTTTGCCTCATGACTCTTTTAAAGATTATGAATGTATAACATGGATAATAATAAACGGGAATAAATATGATTTAAATTCTATAATATGTATAAGTAATGATAATGAACCTGCGTTTGCCAAAGTTAAGCATATTGTTATAAGTCCATCAAAGGAAGTTTTCTTTTTATATACTACACTGATAACAGTCTGTCACAATCGTCATCTTTGTGCGTTTGAAGTATATGAGACGCAGAAGTGGAGTTTTGTTTCTCATAAAGATCTCATGGATTGCACCGTTTACTATGTTAAAATTATGTCAGATGAGAAACATTATATTCCTATATACTTTTAAGAGTTAGTAGTGAGTAATATATTGTTCCTTTATATAGTAGATTACAAAACAGAAATTTATTAGACTTGATTGTTAAAACTATTTCATACTTTATTTTACTTTTATTTTATATTTTACATTTTAATCTAAATCCCAGAAAACACAAAATATAAGTCAGTGGGTGCTGGGACTGTTTCCTTCTGGAAATAGAGTCCGCACTGGTTACATCGGTGGGTGCTGGGACTGTCGGTTTTGGATGACAGAGTCCGCACCAATGGACTTTTCATAAAATAAGCCAGTGGGTGTTGGGACTGTTTCCTATTTTTCCATATATTCTCGTTCATTTATTTGTAAGCTGTGTGATCTCTTTCAGTGAAATGATACAATACTTTTGTTGAAACAATGAACTCATTAGAATAATATAATGAAATTGTTTAAGTAAAAGTTAAATTTAATTTTTTGCAAAAAATATTTACTTTAAAGATGTATATTATTTGAAAAGTTAGAGAATTGCATTCTTTAGTTCAAACATTGATTCGGTTGGACTATTCTAATGCATCAATTCCTTTGGTTTTAAGAAAATTTCTTAAATTTAAAGAAATATTTTTCTCTGTGCAGAGTGTGATTACATATATCGTATGTCATTAATATACAAAATACACTAAATTAATATATAATATAAAAATGTAATCTGGCAATTAAAAAACACCAACGAACTGTTTGTTGAAAAATGACAACTGTTTTTAAAAACTGTTGTAAAAAACAGGTTAAAAAACAAAAAATCGGTGCACATTCTCGAAACGCGTTCAACCTTTTAATTATTCGTGCGTCATGATTGTTGGTTATTCGAGAAATGGCGAATCAGCAGACAGCATTACCTACATCAACAGTCATGACGCACGAATAGTTAGAATGTTAAAAGGTTGCACGCGTTCTGAACGTAAAATAGCTTTAAGAAAAAATTTTTGGTTTACAAAAAAATTATATAGGAACTCTAGACCTCGATCCAACTGTTTATGTCCGTTTGGAAAAACAGTTTGTTCGTTGTTTGCTGGAAAACAGTTTTTTCAAACAGTTCGGCGTTTTTATACCCATTACTATACTATGTATAATACAATATACATTTATATGAAATATATCTAATTTGTCTTATTAATGAGTATATTTTCTAACAATATGATTTTTGAAATAAACATGTCTCACAGAAAGTTTTAAGTACTTTTTCTAACATTGAACGAAATATATCCTTTACAACCTAGTTCTATTTCGTAACGCACCAAAGCTATAAATCTACGTTGATACTAGTAAATATTTTCTTTGATTCTTACAGACATTTCTTTCTCCCAACGAAAAATTTTTTTCGTAAGCAAAACTAGTTAACACTTATAAATAAATATTTGGTTAACT
>NJRQ01002169.1:0-16946 GCA_003063805.1 Aphaenogaster ashmeadi | reverse complement strand
GTTAAAAAACAAAGTGGGGTTCCATATTACCACCTTCTCCTCTATTATTTTTTTCTAATAATTTGTACTTTTTTATTGCATACATATTTAGATTTATAAATTCTCAAATTTATATGTCTTTTTTTCCTTGAAACTTTGGAGTTATTATATAAATACTTGGATCAACATAATATTAAATTTACAAACTATTGAAAGCATTTTCTAGTTTTATTAGACTGCTAAATTTGTATAGATATTTAGATCTTACAGATATTTATTTTATAAGATTTTAGTCTTAATAAACTCTCTTTTATATGTGTATTTAAATCTATAAAGTTGCATATTTAAAAAAAATCTTTTATAATTATTACAATTTCTTATAAATTATAATGGCTAGTGGGTTATCTATAATAAATAAATTCGTCAATTTTGAAAGTTATAATTTAATTATCATAATGTCATACACGTTGAGTTTAATAAGCTTTTTATTTAAAAGAGATTTAGATTTATAAATTTGTTATTTTGTATTTTATTTAAAATTTTCTCTCTTCAGAAATCGCCGAACTTATACATTTTAATATTATGGATTCTTGCATACATAAATTTTTAATTTAAAAAAATTAATCCTTTGCCCTCTAAACTTAAAAATTTTAATTAAGATTTTTCCTTAGCTATTTCATTTCTAAAAAATAATACAAGATTCACAATCTGCGTGTCATTGAGATCGCCGTAAAATTTCGGCGCCTATCCTTTCTTTACGCATTTTGTCTGTTTTCATCCTATTCTGGGCCTATGAAGTATATCTCACATGTAATACATGGTATGTTACACACGTAAAATACATGGAATGTTCAAATTTTCATAAGCTTGAAAGAGTGCGAGTGCCCTTCATATGCCCCCCGTAACCTTATTTTATCAAACTCAAATTAAAAAAAAAGAAAAATTTAATATGTATTGCAATAATAATAGCAATTTTATCGAAAATATTGTGCAATTAATTCTAATATGTGCTTGAAAATCATAAATATGCCTTTCAAAATACGAAAGCCTTTTATCTCGATTTTGTAGTCGGTATATTTTGAAGACGACGTTAGCTGCAAAAATATATTTGCCTGTGCTTTTTTGTGCTTTGAGGGAAGATAGGCAAACCTGTACGTTCGTTTCACGACGACGACGACGATGCAGTGATGTGCAGCGAAAAGCGAAAAGTCGAGCGTCCTGTATACACACTCGTTAAACACATGCATATACACATATACATATACACATCTAGCGCGACGGACCACTCACGTCAGACCAAGTTTGCATCTTAAGGAATGCTCGCAAAATCGCAGTGAACTCTTTGACTCCGACCTCGCCATGACGCAACAGTTATTACATTTCTTCATGCATACAAATCACAAGATTTATCACAACATTGATTTTCTCAGTTTGGATAAGAATTTAAACTTAAAATGATATTATTTGCACGAATCGTATTGTTGCGTAACATATGTTTGGTGATAATTGGAATACTATACAAGATAAGGTCTCGAAGAAACTGATTACGGAATCCTCATTTTAGTTTCAACGCTAGAATGTAAAATATCTCAACATTTTATAAGATTTCTTATAAAATATTTTAAAATATTTATTTATGACCGTTTTAAAGACATTTTTGATCCTTATTTCTTCAAAGTATATACATTTTTTGTATATTTTCTATAAAATATTTTTAAAAAATAAAATTTATCTTTTTTAATAATAGAATATATCGATGTAGTTTTCGCATGAAATTTCATTAAAAGTTTATCGTTTATATATATATATATATATATATATATATATATATACATACATATATATGTCCTCGACAAGGAACAATTATTTCTCGAAATCAATAGACCCAAGCGCAAATGCGGTAGGAAGTTCCAACAGCTCGTATAACGACGCTTCCAACTAATCCTCGCTCCGGCTGCTTAACGCATGGAAATTAATAATGAGACAGAATGGAAATCCTAGAGCGATAAGCCCAGGATCTACATAACTCCGTGTGGATTATGCAGCGACGCGCAGCCACCAACCCGTATTGAACGAACGATCGAGGAACAAACACAGAATCGGTTCATTTAATCCACGATCGCAACAGCTGTCTAGCCCCCGAAATAATCAGAGATAAAGCTCCTGGAACGCGTTGCTTGAAGAATTGCTTGAAGAAAGATTTCTCAATATTTTAACGCGTGAAAACAATTTAATCTGACTCTTTAAGGTGAATGGCCTTAAGAAACGATAATTCTTGATAATAGATCTTAATCTATGTTTAATAATAATGATATTAAAATTTACTGTACCGAAATCTTATAGATATAGAAAATCCTTTTTATTAGATATGTATAAAATTTTATTATATATCCGCATTTTTTGGTATATTTATATACATATATATATATATATATATATATATATATATATATATATAATAGGGTTCATTTAAAAGATTTATTTAAAGGATATCATAAATTCTGTTAAATATTTATAATATTTATGCTATTAATAAACAATAATCTTAGCAAAATAATTAATTTCAGTTCTCTGGCAATAATTGATTATCAATATAAACACTTAATTTTTGTTGTGCATGCAAAATATTGTAAATACGTAATACATACTAGTATCACATAAAGTGTATTGCAACTACTATATATAAGTCAAATTGAATATTAATTTCGCGCAATTAAACGCATTCTTTTGCATTCTATTGGCCAACTATAGTATTCTCGTAAGATAGTTGCACGCCTTTGATTTTAACGAAATTATCGAGATACGGGGATCTCATTTCATTCGCATGCTCCGTTAACTAAAACAACAACTCGAAATTTATTGTGCGCACCTTCTTTTCGTACGTGCACAATTTCTCGCGTGGCTGTTTAGGCAGTTTATTTCCGTACATGTTCGGCGACTCTCATCGACGAATAGTAATTGCTCACAGGCCATCGTACCTAGTTACTTGAGAACCGAAACGTAGTTTAAACAACACGTAACACGGTACAAATTCGCAGCCCAAGGTCTTCGTATTCGTGTCACGTCGATGTTGCCGCGCGATAGTACAGTCCACGATGCGATTTACTTCAGAATCGGTTGTCGAAGCTCTCGAGAGAATCACAAAATAATCTTTTCTTTGCCCAGTATTTCTAAATTTACTTTTTGGGGTACGGATAGTATGATAATGTAAAATAATAATACTCGAGAAAATACGATAGTATCTTTCAGAAACCTATTTCATATTTTGTATTTTTACTTAAAAAATTTACGTAATACGTTTATTATTTAAAATATTATTGCATTATCGTATTGTTTTATTATATGTAAAATAATCATGTCAGAGAAATTATGTCAGAAAAAGACATAAACTCTGAAAAATAAAAAAGGTATCTAATTCTCTTGTTATACATACAAAACTATTTTTAAGAAATGCATGTGATTATTATAATAAAAATATACAATTGAAATATTTAAATTGATATGTAATCTATTAAAGAATATATTATAATAATAACAAACTGCTAAATAAAACATTTAAAAATTCTTATTTTTACTTCAAGCACCTTCGAGTATATTAAATTTTTTGAGATCGTTTATACTATTTTCAAATTTCTTAAAATTGCTCGTCCTTGTAAGTATTTAAAAATACATTCCATGCTTCATATTTTAAAAGAAAAACGCCGTGGAACATATTGTGGTATTTTAATATACGCTGTACTTTCGTAGCACATATTTTGCAAAAGTATGCATTTGTTTCTGTTAGAATTAACCAATTAGCTTCTTTCATTAAATGAGTTTAAATAAATATATAAAAAATAATTAATAATGAAAATTAACTACTATATTTTCTTTTTAGAATTGGTAATAATATTTGATTTAAAAAATTACATGTTTCAAAAAGTACACAAATAAAAATAAATATGCATCACAACCGCGGTCTTTTCTCATAACGTTTTTTCTTTTTATATTTTTAAACCAGATCAATTTATGTAAAATGTCTTTACATAATATCAATGAAAAAATTTAAACTAATGTTAACCTTCTTTTTTTGTAAATGTATTCGTAATTAATTAAACAAAGAGTCATAAAATTATGAAGATATTTGTAAAATGTTTATTCGAAAACGGGAATATATATATATTCTTTTTGATATCTCTGCGCCAAAATTATATTTTATATTACTGAGTTTTTCGTCGTTTCTGACAATTAATCTGCTATTGTAGAGCACAATCGCGCCTTCGAGAAGGAGAAATAGCAGCGGAATTCGAATCTCACGGCACAGAACATTTAAGCAGCAAACAGGCCGGAGCTTAATAGCGGCTCGTTTCCATCGGGAAACCGGCAGCCAGTTGAACGCGTGCAGTTTCGACAGGCAAGCTCGAAAGCGCGAGCGCGCGTAACGCGAGCTTCAGCCAGTTCGAATGCCGGAGATAGCTAAACTGTTTCCCAGGCTCGCGGACCGGTCCGGGTTAAGGGAAACACGGCCGACCGTGGTATTCCCGTGAGATAGTTACACGAGGAGTTCCGATGCGCGTTGTGCGACTGAAACTCGCACGTCGTGCGGTCGCGACACTGCCACATCGGTTCGAAGATGGCAATTTTGCGTCGACGATAGTTTCAAAACGAGCCAACTTCGGTTTATCAGAATTTACTGCTTTATTTTTATGACTTCAAGAACCAAAATAAAGTTTCGAGAACTTGCTTTACCGTTATGAGTCCGTAACTAGATTTCACGGGTATTATTCTTGCAAATTCTTCGGTAATGTTCGATAATAGCAATTAATTTTCGATTCAACAAATAGTTTCCGCTTATAATAGTTTCGCGATTACAACTTTCAAAAATTCCTCTAATATATTTCTTTAATTTTGCATCTCTAGTTCTCTTTCTACAAACTTTATTTTTCCTAAAAAAATAAGAGTTCAACAAAATCTTCGATCACGTGTTATTGAATTCAGATTCTATTCATAAATTTTTCATATTAATGGGCTTACATAACCATCATTAAATAATTAAAATTATCATTATTAGTCTAAAATTTGCAGTATTTATGTGATTCATTGCAAATAAAAATCTTTCTTATTTTATTCAACTTTTTTATTCCAAGATTTAATTACAATTTTAAAAAATTACGGTATTTGCCAATGTCAGTAAGAATATAGCATATATCAGGAAAAGCATTTTTTAGCTACGTGACTATTTTGCGCATAACTAGGTAACTATTTCTTCAACCAGTAGTATTTCATGATAAAATCGAGAGTTTTATAAAAGAATCTACGATAATAAAGTGAGGATCGATGTTTATTCGTAAAACTATTATTTCAACATTCACGTACGATTTCATGCGCATATGATGCGTTACATATCTCTTGATCTGATTCGTGTCTGTTATAATGTTTGTCACCTATTCGTAAAATGCTAATCAACTGCTAATTACTCAAGTAAACATTTTCCGTTCTCGTTTCATAAACATTTGAAAATATTAATAATACACGTGTTATACTTTTAATATAATACACGTGATATACTTTTCGAAACGGTACAATCTGATTTCACGGATGTCCTCAATCTAATTCACAATTTAAATATCCGTTTTAATTGCCGTTTTTATTATGGAAACTATTTTATGCGTTTTATTAATATTTAGGACATTTTACAAGATAGGTCACTTATTAGCGATTAGCAATATCGGCTTAAGATGATTATATTATATCAAGATTATTATATTAAAATTACAATACTATTTATTATTTAAATCGTTTTTTTATTGAAGATGGCACTAGATGCCTTTCCCAAATTGAAGTATTATCTATATTAATTAATCTTCTAATTGATACAGCTTGGACGCCTTTTTAATCGTATATGAATTACTTAACGTCGAAGCAAATCGAGATAATTACCACGAAAGGGAAACTTTCATGTTAGCGTTATCTTGCTATTCCCTCATTTCAATTCCGCGGAGATGCTTGGATATTCATGGAAATTGAATTTGTAATACGACTGCTACACCGTCGCGGGATACTGAGCGAACGTGCTATCAATATCATTCCTACGATGGATTAATCGAACTTGAGAAAGGAGCGCTCACCAAATCGATTATCAAGCTCTGTCCTTATCAAATTGCATAGTCCTATCGTTTCGGACCTGATCGGGCGGCCTCTACTTATATGGCGATATCCAGACGTCCATATCAACTGCATAATTATGTGACGGAAATTACATTCAATGTTCATTGCGAATCTTGAGAGCTCGGAGCCTGTGAAACACTCGCGTGGTTCTCCGTGCTAATCTATTTCGATCGCTAATTTTGACAGTTAATTTTAGAAAGCCCAACCAGCAGTAATGGGGTCTGCGGCGTGGAACAAGCTTCTCGTCCGTTATCGATAATGTCGACGGCGGCGCGGTTGTATACCGGATGTGAGAGATTGCTTGTGTATCGGGAGCATGTTTGAAATTTCAGAGGAAAGAGACGAACCGAGGCTGGCATCTCTTACTCGAAACATCGAACTTGATACATTCACTCACACTGTTTGCGGTGTGAGTGAACTTGTTCCTCGAAAAATCTTAAGCTCCCGCATTATATAGCGTAATTATAATTCTTCGAAGCGCCAAGATTATTAATTTTTATCTTTATTGCAATATCGCCAAACATAATTGTTTACAGTATACCATAATAATTCTAAAATGTCTATACATCTGTTACATATCGATATAAATTAAATTAATTTAATTAATTAAACCTTTTCCTCAACAATAAAATCTCTTCTATATTTGCTTTAAATAACAAATACTTAGTTTAATATGACGTCATAAAAATGTTAAACTTAAATGTTAAATCTTTTATATGCTGTATACATATATATTTTTATGTAAAAACAATATACATTTCATATATATGCAAAATAAATTGCAATTTATTACTTTATATCATACATTATTCTCTTCAAAGAATAAATTTATTAATTCTTTTGAATAACTTGTTTGACTATATATTCAAATAGATCTATATGCCATATCATTAAATAATGCCATATCATTAAATAAATCAAAACAATTAATATCGTTCAATATATTTAGAAACCTGTACACAATCTCTGTAATGGATATATGTATAAGAAATGTACATTTAATTATTATCTAAATATTTAATCCAATTATTATATAAATAAAATGTAGCAATTAATGACAAAATATATATAATTTTACATATATAGCAGAATATTATATAAATTTGCTTCCTAAAATTATTGAATTCATAAAATATTAAATAACCCGGTATTACGTTTAAAAATTCAATTTATAAAACTTTATAAAAAGGGTCTAAACTTTCTTAATTAACTTTTGTAATAATAAATTATTTTTATGTTCTATAAAAAAATTATTCACGTCATGGTTATTATCTACTTGTGCAAAATATTGCATTATTTCGTATATGCCATTATTTTATATATTGTGCTCGAAATTTCACAATACAGAAAAACAGATATCAGAAGTGATAAAATCCGAGATCGAGGTATAAGCGAATATCTCGTAATTAGACGCTGAACTCCCGCAATCAAATGTCCCATCAAAATGTAGACGTGTACATCGGCGATGTACGATAAATCTGTGCGATTAAAATCCTTCTGGACCGCGTAGATTGGCACTCAACTTTGTTGGGTTTGACCGGACTGCGTAATGAAGTTTGTGGTAGAGACAGCCTAACCGATTGCTGCTGATGTGCAACGTGAGCGGTGGCTTCAACGCACCGCGAAACGAAATATCACCGACGATACGAGCGTGCCACGCTGATTATTCTGCGGTCTTAGGATGAGCAAATACGATACAAGGATACTTCTTTTGTTGTAATCTCATATATACATATAGGAGAAATTAAGTTGTTTTTTTTTAATAAACAGCATTAATACAGCATTAACACAATAGCATTAATATTCTTTTTCAAACAAATACAACAAAGTTCAGAGAACAAATTAACACTACTAATTAGTATTTACACTATTAATAATGTTAATACAACAATACATTTTTTATAAAGTTACATTAATAACTTTATACATAATAATTGAATACATTTTCAATTCACTATATTACTCTCTAAATCTGAATCAGTGCAAAGTATGCCAGATCAGTGACTATTCACTGTGCTCAGTGAACTTAATTCACTGAGCACAGTGAATAGTCACTGATCTGGCATACTTTGCACTGATTCAGATTTAGAGAGTAATTATGTGATTTTATTTTACTTTGTTTGAGATGGTTAATTTATTCAAGAGCCAATTTTGTTCAGAATAAATATTTATTTATTTCTCTTAGTACAGGTATACTTTATTTACTCTACTAAATTAATTTTTAAAGTTTTCGGATTATAAATCTTTCGAGATAATTATGTTTTTGCAAAAGATAAAATCAGTCATTCTTCCATTCTCCTCGCTTGCTCCACAAAAGACGCATGTGAAAATAAATGACGCACAGCTACTTGTATACAATGTTAACTTCACGTTAATTACTGGGAAAGTAGATTTATCTAAGATAACTCGACGCAGAATTGTAATAAGAGGAAGCATCGTGTAAAACTGAAATCCACATTTGCTCTGAAAGTCCATAGTTAATAACCATTACATGAGCATCACTAAACAAGATACGAGAGAAGAAATTATAGTTATTTAGCTAAATTTTATTTATTTGCTAGAAATATCTCGATTCATAAAAATTAAAAGAAGTTTGATATTTACAACTAAATAACTCATGCTGAGGAAATGAACAATTATTTGTAATAAATAATACTTATTTCAGAAATAAAATAGATGGTTCATTTGCTAGGAATAAAATTTTATTTCGCTGTATTTAAATAAGAGGTTTATTTCTGTGAAATAAATCTTATATTCCATAAATAAATTTTTAAGTACTTTTTTCTCAATGTAGCTATGGCAAAATGTTTCAATAAAAAAAAAGGTAAAATGGTGGAAAATAGATTGCATGAAATGATATAGATTTGCCAAATACTTTATATTATTTTAAAAAATAAAAAAGTTTTTATAATAAGAATTAATATTTCGTATTATATTCTAATTTATATGTAGAAGACAGATTTAACAGAAAATTGCTTTTTTTTAAGAATAATATAATATAAATCTGTAACCATTTAAAATAATTTTAAAAACATTTTATTTGTATTATTAAAGCATATTAATATTTATACACATATGCAATTTATGTACTATATGTACTATATGTACTTTATGTACAACACTACCACTTTACTCTTCAGAAACACACATGTCATCATATTTATTTAATACAAATAATTAGTTTCTAATATACGGTAGATTTCGAAAAACTAACTCACTCAATTACTAAATTGAGCGTGCAAATAACGAGAATGATAATGTGTCCAATTTGTGAATCACTAAATTTTAAATCATAACATCTTTTATTGCAATAAATATTATAATTTTTCCAAATTTTACATACTTACATAATAATAAATAAATGTAGATATCTTTCAAATAAATATAAAGCAAAATAAATGTAAATTTACTGGAAATATGTTAAATTTTTCTTATAATATCTCATAAAGATTTAGTTCTTTCTTTCTATTGTCGTTAAGAAAAATATTCAATAATTCCATATTATTGATATTAATATATTAAAGTCTAATATTAATATATTCGTCTAATATACTAATAAGAATGTCTGTATTGAAATATTCTTTGCCGTTGTACGACATTTAAAATATCACGAAAATTTTTGTAATAATTTATACTTTCCTCTTCATAATCTGACGCACCATATTAAATTGCCATGCAATTTTCTCCCATGTTAATATTCAACATTGCTCTGTCATGGAACATCAAAAGGTCGGAAAATTGTCTCTTTATGAAAATTTCGGACGTTCACGTGTACATAATGAAAGCCTGCAAAAGATATATGCAGATTGCACGTAACATAAAGTTCAATGCAATTTGCGCATTTCGCATCCCTATTCCATTTTGCACTTATCTTCTCGTATCATGAAACGATTTATGTTCAATTCGCTACTAAATCGATAATATAACGCAATAAATTCGGAAAAGAACAAACACAACTGTAAACTTTTATAGGAAGTAAATTATAAGCTTGAGTGATATGCCTGCGATGTACAGAGAAAGTTTTGCTGAGGTCAACTTTCTCCGATCTGAAAGATTCTTCGACAATGAAATCGTATGACAAGTAGCAATGCGTAATGATTTTTTGTTTAAACTTTTTTATTAATTTTTTATGGAAATATATAAGGGGCAAAAGTATTCGCAAATCTCTATAAACCAAAGTTTGAAAAAATTAATAAAATATCAAAATGCATATGAGAGAGAGAGAGAGAGAGAGAGAGAGAGAGAGAGAGAGAGAGAGAGAGAGAGAGAGATGTATAGCAAATTTTTATGTAAGTGTAAAAATTATCTTACAAATTACAAAAACTCGTTTAAACTAAAGTTTGATTACATAAAAAATGCACGCGCATGTATTATATAGTGTATTTTATATCATATCATAAATTGTAACCATGTACTTTCATTTCATCCTGTATACAGAATCCTTTAGTGCTAAAAGAGAAGAAGTTAATTAACCACTTTACAGTCAAGTTATTTTAAGCTTAAGAACCTCGTTGGGTCAGCTTTCTTTGTATACGTAAAAAATTCTAATTAACTTCCTACGGGGAAGTCAGCATTATTTATATTTTAAGTCGCCCAGCAAACACATACGCATACACATAAAATCTTGGAAGAGCTTAATGCATACAAAAATAGAATATTTTTAGATGAAATAATAATAAATGCTGAAAATAATTAATCAGTATTAATAATTTTAATTACCAATAATATTACTACAGAGATATGTGTGAATATCTTCATAATAACCGAGAAGTTAATTATATTTATATATACAAGAAACATGAATGAATAGCAAATTCTAACTCAAAGCTCTTTTCAGCATTTATGGAAAAATCAATGTGGAAAGTCATAGGAAACTATAAAAATAATCGAACTTTTCATGCAATATCAATTAATATTCGTATGCATCGCATTTCATTAATTAACGTCCGTCGGAAAGAGATCGATCGAGCAGAGAGCTGACGCATTTAATTAGTGATGACTATATATGAAACGTCCGCGTCGCGATTTATTCAGGAAGTACTTGGCATCATGTGCATATGTTCGTGTATTCTCTCGCATATTACCATTTATTTTTTATGTTCACTAATCGCAATGTATTCCACTCGGGAAATATCTTCCTCATAACTTCATGATATTTGATAAAAAATGATCTAAAAAAACAAATATTTTTTTCTCTTCTTCGTTTAAAAAATATATTTAAAAACAACCTCAAAAAATTAATTACAGTACTAATTTCATCTAAAAATTAAGAATTCTTGAATTTTCGAAAGACAAATGATTTTAAAAAATAGTCTTTTATAAATCAGCGTATTTATAAATTATTTATATTTTATTAAATTAGTTATATACGTTTATATTTTTCTATCACATTTTTATAACTTTCAACTTCACAGACATTACAGAATATACTGATATATAAAATATATATATATATATATATATGCATGTATAAATTAATTTATCTATAATAAAAAGAAATATTCTGTATAATAAAAATGTAAAAAGATTTTAAACATATTTATAAAAATAAGTAAGAAGTTAATATGATTTATAAAAAGTGCTCATCAATTGATCGATGCTCTCACATTAAATACATTTTTCATTGCAAATTTATCTGCTTTTCTTTCTACCCTTATGAGTGTAAAGGACAATCAACACTTGTGAAGGGGGTAACAGGAAAAGGTAATTATGTGGCTGCGGAAAACGCATGAAAGTAGCTCTAAAATATTATTCGGGCAAATAATATCTCCGGACGCACGCTCTGGAGCGAGGCAAATATTTACGCGTGATATGAAATGCAAATTTCCAACGGACTCAACGTGGCAGTCATTTAAAAAAATAGCCGCATCGTATTTATTGTGAAAGCGAAACGTTAGCAAGAGAAACTACGATTGAACGCTCACATCACTCACTCCTGAAATACTAAATGATGCAATCTATTGCTATTTCTTATATAATAATTTCATCAGTGATGATTTATGTACAACATTAAATATGTCTTACAATGATATCAAAAGTAACATGCGTGTATTAAACAAGTAAATTTAAAAATCCCGCAGATACATCTACATAATGTTAAATACGGCATTAAGAAAATGCGAGAATACAAGTTTTTAACTTTTACGGTGCGCCATTCGCGCAACGTATTAAGTACACTACCCGAAGACACGAAAATGCAATTTTCTGCATTTGCAAGACCGCTTATCGTATATACTCTTATCGTGAATAAACAATTCGAAAGGAAAAATCGCATTAGTTCTTTACTTGATTGCGATATGTTTAACTATGTACAATATAGAATTGCACTGTCATAGTGAATAGTATGACAGGAATTAATTAGCATCAATTAGTCATTCTTGTTCAAGACGCCATGAGAATTCCTTACACAGTCACACGTATCTGTATAAAACAATGAGATTTCTCTATCTGATACTTTCAAAGGTCAGTGCACTCGTAGATAACAGCGATCATTCACAATGCATACACGGCTTGCTATAAACTATAAACTAAAAGTGAGACACAGGGGTTGAGAATAAACACCACACATTGATATTAATCAAGCCTTTGAAATCATATTTTCTGCAATAGCATTTTGTATATATATAATATTTGGAAATAATCTTAACGGAAAATAATCTTAATCTTTATTTTGTCATGTTTAGCATATCATGAAAGTCAATGTTTTCTTGATATCATGTTAATAAAATGCATTTTTGATACAAAGTTTCAAAACAAATTTGGTACAGTGTCATTTAAATAAAATGATCTTTTCTCCTATGACAAATGTCATAAAATAGAAACAACCACCGTAAAATAGATACTTTATTTGGAATAAAGTATTTTTGAACAACAAAGAATTACAAGTTCGACAACCCTCTGTTTTTATCAATATGTTCCGCAATTAGGGTTTCATGCTTTCACGCGCATGGAAAGTGTAATCAGTGCCGAGTTTAATATGTAATGCACTCTTCCATTTCACACAATATTCGATTATATGCCAACATCGAGCCACGTTTGCCGGGTCATTAAACCTGCACATCGACAAATACTTGTTGTTAACGCAGCATTATCTTAACGTTGTATACGCGAATTATTGCGCTGCACCGTAAACAAAGTTAACCAATTTATATAATTAATTAGTCGCTTCAGGCAGATTCCGTTTTCCGATTGCCAGAACCTGTTAGGTCAAAAGAACACGTAGGCGAAATCCATTTGTGAAGCTTACGTTCGACTATTGTCTTAAATGGAGTCTAAATGAATGAGGCGAAAGAGATAGAATAGTAATGTTCCAAACTTGCATTGTACTAAATGACACGATTAAATGAAACTAACCGAAAAATAAGATTTTATTATTATGTTTTATTTTAAATTTAATTCGGACAATTTTTTTTTTTAAACGCATATCAACAGCTGTTAAATTATCAATGTTTAATGTTATGCAAAAACTGAATTTTAATTTATTAAAAAATATTCTTTTAGAAAAAAATGTAATAAAATTACAATAGACGATGTATATGTGATGTATTTTTTTATCTATGGTTGGTGATATTTCAATTAAAAATAGTAATAATAATATCAAAATAGAAAGCTATACATTTTTTTCTACATCTGAAGCACTGCGCGCGAATGTGAAAAATTTACTGACGTTCCGTGTCATGGTAATCTAAATTTTTTTCCGTATAATTTCACGAAGCACTGGTATCGCCGATCTTTCCCAGAATACGTGCCTGTACCTAGAAAGAGCACTGTGTGCCACGTGGCCAATTTTCTTCCGACAATATTGACCTTTCCGACGCTTCAGTGGAGGGACAAAAATTTCTGCAGATTTCGTGCTATCGCCGCCAGTCGAAACGGGACAGGATATACCCGATGAGTGCGCTAATCCACAACGTTTGACGTGGAGACTCGATTTCGCTGCGGAATTATCGAGAGCATTGAAAGCTTTAAGCCCCCCCGGACGAGGTTCCGGAAAATTCGAGATTTATATTCTCCTCGCGTCGCCTCTGCGGAAAAAGGAGAAATCTTTCAAATGTCGACCGCGCATTGATCCGTTTCTACGTTTCGACAAATCGGGAAAAAAAATTCGCTACACTGTGCGCAATCTTCCGTTAAAATACTTTAAGCGTTACTTAACCGTTTTTATATTTTGCACACACATACAGTTATTTCTAAATTTTTATGATTAAAAGAAAGATTTGGATTCAACTCAATCTAATTTAGATTAATGATAACAGAATTATAAATATAACAGATACTTAACTGCTATTGATATTTGTAAGTACATAGAATACAGTTTATCTATCTGCTTTTTTATATGAAACATGTATGAATAATCGAGAAAATTTGGGCAAACAATCATACAGTTAAGCAACAAAATAATTTTAAATTGCTTTAATTGTTTTATATTTCCAAATAAATTACCCAGAAAATTACGCATACTGAAGGCGCTGAGAGAAATTTATTTCGGCGCGGAAGTATAATGCCGACAAAAAACACTTCTGACAACATCGTAGATTCCTTTCGTTTTCTTTAGTTCATCCGCGTGGTCGAAATATAACGGCAAAACGTTGCGCACATTGCCTCTCTATATATATCTTATGAAGTTTACCTTGTTCAGGAAGTCGAGTGTGTGTGCATCACGAGATCGAGTATCATTAAATCTTTAATCGCTTTCACGTCTCCTCTCCCTTTTTCCTTATCTTTCTCTCTCTTTCTCTTCCTCTCTTGCTCCAACACGGTGAGAGTATCGGTGAAAGCCGAGCGCATCGCAAAAGTTCGAAAGCTTCCTTGGATGACGTCGCTACTTTCAATCGCTGCCGCGAGTACAGACGATAGCTGGCGCCTCATGAAGGTGCAAGAAACACGGATCAATGAAAAATGATCCTGAAGAGCGAAAGCTGATCTCCTATCGCGATAGACAAGCAAAGAGCAATTTGATCATCTCAGGCTAGATCGAGGATATTAAACTAATTGAGAATTTCAGTAATGTTAACTCGAGCTGCCAAGTTGTTATAACAAAAGTAAAAGCATCTTGCTAATTTGATCACTTGGTATTAAGTGTTTAACGATTTCAACGCAGTAATTATTACTGCTGTTTCAGCAAATATTTTGTTTGATTTTATTTTACATGTTGATAGTCAATAATTAATGGTCATTTACAAGAGTAGTTAACGTTACCGTTAATCATCAGTTAATAATTTACGCCTTTGTGTACTAACTGTTATTAATGATAAATAAAATGTTTCTCTCAAGCCGTAAACTTGATACTCAAGATAAAGTTGGACATTTTACTGATTTGTTTCGATAAAGAATATATGATTAAAAAATGTAAATTATGATATATAATTCAAAGAGTCGCATTATTTTTACATATATTTTAAATTACACATGTAAAAAATCAATTAGGTAACAATGGATAATAGGATTGTGATAGAAAAATTCTCAATTTGATTTAGCTTTTAATAATATAAAATATGTAATAATTTTAATTATTTAATTTAACGTACTTTACTTTAAATATTGAATATACCATATTCATATTAAGCATTGCATAATTTCTGTATAGCTCATATTGCTCATTAAATGGTAATATACTCTCATTAATAAACGCATAATTGCATAACCAACAAGAATATGAATTAATAAAGGTAAAATCTGTTTTAATAATTAGAATTATGATAAGTCTATTATATAAAGTATAAACATAAGTTAGCATCTTAGTACAGGAATGACACGATCTTTTAACACATTTTCGTAACGTTCGTGATTTGCATATTTATTATAATTATCGATTCAGTGCAAGTTTACTATCTATTTTTCCGTCATAAATAATCTCAAGTAAGCAATACGTCGATGTTTCC
This sequence comes from Aphaenogaster ashmeadi, assembly GCA_003063805.1. Taxonomy (NCBI): domain Eukaryota; kingdom Metazoa; phylum Arthropoda; class Insecta; order Hymenoptera; family Formicidae; genus Aphaenogaster; species Aphaenogaster ashmeadi. The sequence continues at coordinate 939 of NJRQ01002169.1, read as the reverse complement.
GATCGTCGACTCTACGTTATATACATAATCCGTTTGTAAATTGATTCGCTGTGTTTAATATCGGCAATCAATGTTAATCTGCTTAAACGCGGAGTATGTTTTCCGATAATAGCACATTCTACTAATTAATACCGTTCGTAATTAGTAGATTACTTGCTACGCGCGTGAAACATATAATCCCATGAATACCTGCGCAATATTGCAATAGTTAATGAATCGGAAATGATGAATGGAACATTTCTCGAAGTCTCCAAAAAAATCTTAAAACTAGAAAAAATGGATTATCATTTATCATATACAAACGTATAAAACAAAAATGTTTTAAAACAACCCGGAAGTAACGGTTAAATATATAATAGCAACAATAGTATTTTAAAAACAGTTATTTGTCTTTATCCTATAACATTTGACATATAATTTGATATAAATAAAAGAAAAAAATAATAGTTACAATATTTAAAATCTTTCATTCTTTTTATATAAAACTTACACATTTAAAGACAAAAATTTTACACCTACGTCTTGTATTTATATTTTGCACTTATTAGCTGTTGGAAATTTGTAGAAAACAGCTATTCAAGTTAAGTCGAAATTCAAGTTGCAATGTTAAAATTTACGATTAAAGTTACTTTTCAATTTGCATGATTATATCACGCATGTGTGCGCATGCATGCGTACGCAACTGCGATAGGAGCACATTTCTGTTTTCAATTGGTTTCTCTAATTACTAGAAGTTTAAAGCAAATAATTTTCGGGACATCCGAAAATATGAAGATTTACGCAGCTAATTGATACTCTCTGCAGATCCTCGCGATCGAAAAAATGAGTCAGAATGCATTAACAAACTTTCCAAATCGGATTATTAATTAATAAATCGTTGTTTTTTCTATATCGTCGATGGAAAAATTATGGGCGCCCTTACAACTTTTTTCAAGGAGG
>NJRQ01002159.1:0-11735 GCA_003063805.1 Aphaenogaster ashmeadi | reverse complement strand
ACAAGTTCAGTTGCATTCGTTTTTATTATTTTGTCCTTATGTCTCTTAACTATATCATTTAACTTATATTTTTTAAATTTTCTCTACAAAATTTTTGATTTTCAATTTATTATAATGTAAAAATTATTAATATTAAATTACACTACTAATTATTGTTTTGTTATTATTATTTATATTATTACTCAATATTTTTTTAAATGTCTATAAGATAATTAAATGATAATTCGAAATATTTTGAATAACGTATAATAAATATTTTTAATTACGTATATTTAAGCTTTTTTAAAAATTATTAGTAAAATCCTTTGAAGAAATACTGTTATCTTTCGTTCCGCAAATCAATTTTGTACGAAATCGTACAAAAGATATAAAGATTGTATAAATTGTAACATTATTTTATCGAAGTCACACTTTCCGTTGCTATAAACATGCCATAAATAAATCCCAATATTTATCTGTGGCAATGGAAAAACGGTGATTAGGTACTGTAAAATTCTTTTCCACAAACTCATAGCATTGGAAATCGGACTCACCGAAATTATGCGGGTTTCAATCCTTGGCATAAAAGCTCTCTCTCTCTCCTCTCCCCTCTCCCTCTCTTTCATTACAATGACCTGAATGTATTTTGGGCTTGCGATCTCTTCGATTTCTGCGTTTTCGTCTTCGTACAAAGCGCGCAGATGCAGGCAGGCGCGAACCACCCCTGCATGCCAGTGGAACAAGTCGCGCCCTGAACAGACAGCGTCATGGCGGCGAGTTGGGATATCGATCGTGGACCAGTGGGATGCTGGCCGCCCAACGTTTCGCCGATCGCGCGCCACCATTCAGCACGCTAAGTGTTTTATTATCCTGCCTTCTCGGCTTTTTTTACATCTCTTACTTGTAAAACTACTGCCAAGGTACATGTGCCAAAGGGTGAGAGCCTACCGCAGGGAGTGCTCGCGAGTGTCCTATCTTCGCACGCGTTTGTAAACAGCGCGGAAAATGAGGACAACGGTGCTCACAGTTTTGCTCAATGTCTTCAGTATCGCTTACGGTAAGCTCGCTCGGCTGCTATCAGATAAAACGGTCCATTATCTGGTAAAAATCTCCAATAAATCGAGAGAGTGTATCGAGAGTAATCACTTTAGATTTGTCTGTTAATTGTGGCGATGATTATTAAAGTGGCTTAATATAGGACATAATGTGGAAAAATTATATTAATATTTTATGTATCTTTATATTATTATATTAGAGGATCATGAAATTTTATCACTGAGAAAGAAATCAGCGTGTCTAGATGAATATTTAAGCACATTTTGTTAAATTATTAAAGAAAAAGAAAATATTTCTCTTATAATACACACAAACACAAATTTTAACTGGAACCGACCATTTTAGAGATAATGTTACTCCAAAATTCTTATTTCTTGAGAACACAAAAAATATTCGAAAACATATTCTACGATGTAAACGCATTCTATTGCCATTTCATTTTTTTGCTACTTTTTCTATTGCTGTATGCTTTTACACTATATATGCTTTTATTACCTTTTTTAGTTCTCTTATTACGTAATGCAAAAGAAAAATTTAGAGTTAAAGAGCTTGCTCCATTTATGAATATGTAATATTATTTTTTTATAAAAGAAAATACATATGTGTGATTAAAACCTATTTTTTATATTTTCACAATAAAATTCTTAAATTGAGCGATTTAATTACGAAAACAAGATACGTGATTTAACAATAAGTCACTCTACATCGGTTTATAATCGAGCACAATTACAGAACAAGCTGTTTATTTCTGATACGATAACATAAGTCTAAGATTAATTTATGTAAGATTTAGTTATAATCAACATCGAATTTTATATTTTAATTATAATACAATGTATTATTGTATTATTATAATACAAATATTATTTCAAAAAACGAAAGAAATGGACTAAAACGATTCGTCGAAATGTCAATAATATCTCAATAAATATTTTTTACGCAGGAAATAGAGTTTTCGAAGCGAATCCTGACACGAAGAGACTCTACGACGATTTACTGTCCAATTATAATAGATTGATACGTCCTGTTATTAATAATACAGAAACTCTAACGGTTTGGTTGGGATTAAAGCTGTCGCAATTAATAGAAATGGTATACAGATTGATATAAATGCTATTTTATTATTTTTGAATTTTATTTGCTTTATTATTGATATTACATTTATATAAATATATAAACATATATTTCATAGATATATATATATATATATAAACTTTCTATTCATATTACATTTAAGGAGTTTGAGAAAATTAATAACTAACGCTTGACTTTGCAGAATTTAAAGAACCAAGTGATGACAACCAACGTCTGGGTAGAGCAGGTCGGTTATATATTAGCTTGTTTCACTTTCGCAGTAGTAACCGAGCGTTGTAGTCAGACAATCCGCAAACTGATATCTGTCCGTTTCTTGCAGAAATGGTTTGACTACAAATTACAGTGGGATCCACAGGAGTATGGTGGTATAGATATGTTATACGTGCCTTCCGAGAATATATGGCTTCCAGATATCGTTCTATACAACAAGTAAATTGCAAAAGATTTTTTATAAAATACGATCGACTCTCTATGCCGTAATATTTCGCAAATAAAAGTAGAAAAAACTTATTCGCAATCGTCAAAATTCTATGGAAATTTGAAAAAAATAGATATTTGATATGTTAAAAAATGAGGCGCTATAGAAAAAATTTTTAAATTAATCTTTCGTTATACAGTGCAGATGGAAATTACGAGGTAACGTTAATGACGAAGGCCACTTTGAAATACACTGGTGAAGTATACTGGAAACCACCTGCCATTTATAAGTCGTCCTGTGAGATCAACGTGGAATATTTCCCGTTCGATGAACAATCATGTATTATGAAGTTCGGCTCATGGACTTACAATGGCGCTCAGGTTATAACAATGTATATTCGTGTATGCAAACAATACAGAATATCCCAGAACAACTTCTTAATCAAAGATCAATTTATTTTTGACCAGTCTAAGATAAAATTTCTTTTAATGAAAATATCGAAGTAATTATATGTTCATGCTACAGAGATTTCACGAAATGAGATTTATTTCAGAGAAATAAACTTTATGGGAATAAATAGATAACAAAATTATTTTCTTCAGCAATAATTTTATTAGTTTAATATATTTGATAGTTTAATCTCTTAAGTAAATTTTATTTCAGAATTAAAATTAAAGCGTAATGAAATATAGGTTTGAAAAAGCTTAACTAAAAAAGAGATATAATATACATTATAATTTTTAGATTAAATGTACAACATGAAAAATTAGAACATTGCGATAAATATAAGACAACTTCAAATTAGCGAAAGTTCTAATCATAAATCTTTATTTTTTAAAAACATCTTATGGTTATATCTTATAAATTCGTTTTTAAAGTAATTTATCTTTAAATTAATTATCTCATTACGATTTACTTCCCATTTATAAATTTATAAGTAGATAATTTAAGTAGATTTATCAATTTTGATTTTAAAATCAATGAAAATAAAGTAAGGGCATAACGAGCCAAAATTTTGATTTTATTTTTGTTCATAATTTTCGATTTCGTTTTTATGATGTAGAATATTATAGTAAGTAACAATCTTAATCACTTTGTAATTTTTTGTAACTTTAAATTATGTAATTTTGGTCTCACGTTTTTCGAAAACGTGCTTTGTAAAGTCTTTTGGCCTACAGGTAGATTTGAAACATATGCAGCAGGAGCCTGGTAGTAATCTTGTTGCCATAGGCATAGATCTCCGTGATTTTTATCTATCAGTGGAATGGGATATCTTGGAAGTGCCAGCAGCACGCAACGAAGAATATTATCCATGTTGTACGGAACCTTATTCGGGTAAGATTTAATAAAATTTTAAACTTTATACATAACTTTATACATAAAAACAATTTTGCTTGCTCATTCTATTTATTGTTAGTAGAACAATTTAAAACTATTTTGTCTTGAAGCTAATTTGAATAATCGTAATTATCGTTCAATTTCAGATATCACGTTCAATATTACGATGAGAAGAAAAACTCTATTTTATACTGTCAATCTTATTATCCCCTGCGTTGGTATCACATTTTTAACGGTGCTGGTTTTTTATCTGCCCAGCGATTCTGGTGAAAAAGTAAGTGCATTATGTAAAGCATTAAAGTTGATACATATTTTGTTATGGGAAACTTCCTTACACTCAATTGTAATATTTGTTAATACATTTCAATCCAGATATCCACAAATATGAAAACTTCAGTACAATGAAATAGTCATAAATTCAGCAATATAGAAAAGACTTAATTGTATTTTAACTATCACAGTATATTATTTATTATAATTTCGTATTTTTTTGTGCAGGTATCATTATGCTCTTCTATTCTCCTCTCACTGACAGTGTTCTTCCTGCTCTTAGCCGAGATTATTCCACCAACGTCGTTAGCTATACCTTTGCTCGGGAAATACCTATTGTTCACCATGATTTTAGTTACTCTGTCCATTTGGATCACCGTCTGCGTCTTAAACGTACACTTCCGGTAAGTCGTAATATACATTACGTATTTTAGAAACATTAACGAATCTATACGTGACCTAACTTGGAAATGAACATTTCGCAACTATTTTAAGTAGAAAATATTTATAATTGTGATTAAGAAACTTAATAAGATGTATTTAATCTATTAAAAGTTAATGTCTCAGTTTGTCAATCTATTAAAAGTTAGTCTCATAAAAATTTTATTAAAAATAAAAAATGATGTTAATAAAATACATAATTTTCCTGCAATGTTCTAATCAAAATTAAGTTTTCTAGTTCAAATTTTTACAACTTAATAATTTTGCTATCGAAGAAAATAACAATTGCGCAAATTAATTAAAATTCGTTATATTATTGCCTTTAGTAAAGAAAATATTAAATTATTTTTGTTGTAGATCTCCTTCCACGCATAATATGTCGCCATGGGTAAGACAAGTGTTTCTGAATTGGATGCCGAGAGTATTGATGATGCGTCGCACGCCATATTCTACACCAGAATACGATGATGCTTATATGGATAGTGCATATACTAATGAAATAGATTACAGGTAATGCCGACTGTTTTGTTTATTAAAGATATTTAATCTTTTAATACTTATTTTAAACATCATATGTGTTTACAACATCGTTTATCTCTGTTTCAATTTTCATGACAGTGTAAGTGACTATCCTTTAGAATTGAAAGGAAGCCCAGACGCATTCGAAAGTGTTACTTCAACATATAAAAGTATTCGAGATGACGATGCACGACACGTACCGCATGCATCAGGTAATAACTTATTTGTCAGAAAATAATTTCTGTTCCTTAATTTTTAAGTTTGTATTCTTTTGTAAGTTTATGCCGATGATATTTAAAGGATAATTCTTCGGAGTAAAAACTCTTACTCATAAAAATTTACTCAATTCGTCTACTATAATCGTACATTACTGCAATATATATATACTCATGGAAACAAGTATATATATTATCAATATATGTATAATAATTTGCATCAATAAAGATGTAATAATCTCGAGCATTATATAAATCTGTTGAGCACGCTGAGTGTGAAAAAAAATTAAAAACATAAAACATAATTATAATTATAAAACATATATTGACTGAGTATCATTTCAGTTACGGACAGCGAAAATACGATGCCAAAACATTTATCCCCAGATGTCATATCAGCTCTCAAAGGCGTGCGTTTCATTGCTCAACACATAAAAGACGCAGATAAAGATAACGAGGTAAATAATTCACCTTTTAACATCCACTTTTACATTTTTCTACATATTTTCTCATGATATAATAAATATCTATATTAAATATACCACCGTATATCGACAAGACTAGTCTTAACGATATCCAGTTACATCACTTATATTACACATTCATCCATTCTTACAGGTCATAGAAGATTGGAAATTCGTAGCTATGGTTTTGGACAGATTCTTTCTTTGGATATTTACAATCGCGTGTATTGGTGGCTCGCTAGGCATAATAGGTCAAGCACCTAGTCTGTACGACATGCGGGAACCTGTGGACCAACGACTTTCTGGTATATCATTTCGCAATTTTATGTATCCACCGAACATAACATCTTTTAGTGAAGATTAACTCATGGCACACGTATAATGTGATTCGCGTGTACCATATGTTATGTCGTACATATTCCATTAAAACACGTTCAACACTTTTCTTTGACATCTCTCCCTCCAAAGAATTTCATCTGTACTGTTCCATATAATTCATTCACAAAAATAATTTTCCAATTTCGTAAACATTTGATTTTATTAAATAAACATGGTTGTTGTAATATATCTGGGTATCTCTCGATTAAGACAAAAGGATAATTAGTAATACCAATTGAAACATTCAGGAACTTTTCTGCAATCATTTGATAATCACGTGTATTCTTTTTCACTTAAAATCTTAGGCCTGTTCTTTATCGCTGCACTAGACTGCACTAAAACCAATTTCATTCTCGCTTTCGTCAAATTTCAAACATATATCTGTTTCGTTTTAAGTACAGTTAGTGTGCACTAGTTCAGCGACAGAGAACAAATTACTAATTATCATACAAAAATTAGAGATCACGCTATAGTTTACGTTACGCAATTAGATCTGTTCTTTGTATCTGCATTATATTACATTTTCTGCATTCAAGATGATATATAATTAAGCGTTAAAAAAGAAAAAATAGCTGAAAGTATAGAAAGTTCAGTTACAAAAAATGGATCTATTTATTAAAGCTTTCATTCCCTTAGCAGTACGTTACATTATAACACATTAAAATTGTGCAAATTTTTCCTCGCACTCGTCAAAATAGATTAATTTTTTAAATATTAAATTTGTAAAATATTCTGTTAATAAGTAATTGTAAATTTTGATCATTTGATAATTTATTTTTATTAATATAAAACAAATATAAATTGTTTATTTACTAATGTCGAACAATTTTAAAAAAAAGGAGTTTTTTTGCATATTTTACTATCTAACTATCGCAAATGGTGATACGCGAAAGAACAGATTTATTTTGACATATAATGCGAGGAAAGAATTCACGTTATTTTTTCGTTTCTGTTGCCATAATTCAGTATAACTGCAATATGAGACCAAGGAATTTTAACCCTCATCAAAATAAGCATTGTCAAACACATGCGTTGAACTTATATAACGTACGTAGCGAAAATGAAATGAAAAATAAAGTACGAATTTGGTAGTATATACGTACGTGAGATCTCATGTCGAGATTAATGAGAAGTTTATGATACAAAAAATGAAGGTAACTTTATTTTCATTTTACATGATCATACCACAACGACCATATACATGATCAATCAAAATAAAAATTCTATTAAAATACTCGCTCATCGCAGTCTCATCACACACACAGACTCCACTTTGGCACTACATTGTTCGCCAAGTGAAAGTGAACAAAATATGTGAATTGTATTTGTATATGGGAATGCAGCGTTATTAAAGTTATAATAAATGAAAGTCTTTATTTATTTTAAACTTCTTCGATAAAGCAATTAATTATAAATTAATGTTGCGTAAAACATCGAGCTTCCGACTGAGTTTGTAGACAAAGAAGATTATCGAGAATTCCTTATAAAGGAAGTAGTAATTTTTACAAAAAATCTGTAGCATGTTTAATATCAAACAATCCTTTATTCTAAATCAATTATCATTAATTCTGGCGATTCGCTTGTACTACTAATGGAACTGGTCTGTGATTTCTTTGGCGATGAAATGCCACTAGCTGGTTTCTTTGTACTTTGAGTCGGCGTATTATCCTCGTCATCGTCATCACTATCCGATATCAAATCGATAACGACAGCACGTTTCTTTTCCTTTGGTGCCGGAGGATTGCTTTCATCTGAACAAATAAATGAAATGTTGTATTATCTGCACTTGTCTAATATAAAATAAATTAAAATAATTCAATCACTAAAGAAACCAGAATCAAAGTGTAAATACCAATTTTCAGAAAAGCGAACAGAATCTATAAAATGCAATTTCAAAATTGGATCAATTTAAAAAATTGTATATTTTATATTAATCTTTTGTTCTTTCTCTTACATATTTAAAAAAATTAATTTTTTTATTAATTCTATGCTTATTGTTAGTGGTACATATCATATGTCTTGAATTAAATTCAAATAAACTTCAAAAATTTATCCTTTTGGTCAAAATACTACTGGGTGCAACCAGATGCTACAAAGTGCTAACAAAGTGCTACAAAGTACTACAGAGTACTACAGAATACTATAGAGTATTTGCACAATATTTAATATTTTATCAAGTATTTTCCTCTTACCTAAATCCACTGTATCTACATCAATTTTATTATCTCGTGATTCAGTCGCAGCTTTTGTTTCGCTTTTTTCCTTATCCTTATCCTTTTCTTTTTTCAGTACTAAATTCTCCCATGAGCCGTCTTGTAATAATTGAATTTCATTCACGTCTGGTAATAACTTGTTCGAATTAAGAACTTCTTGAAAGTATCCATCAATCACCAGATTATCATAAAGCGCCGGCTTGTCACAGACTGGACAATTCCAAGTAGGTTTTCGTTCATTCATTTGAAGGAACAAAGAAGCATCAAAACATTGCAAATGAGAGCATGTCGATGCGCGACACGGCGTACACATCCTCATTTTGCCCAAAGGACAGGCTAATGATACCCTCAGTGATGTTGTAGCTATTTCACTATCTGCATCTTCATTTAATTTCTCCTTAACTATAAAAAATAATTCAGAACATTTCTATAGTAAAAAATTTCTTGCTGCTATTTTAGAACACTGTTTACGATCAAAAATTAATTACTTACTTAATCCTCTAGTGTAGTCGGAGTGCCTTACACCTCTATTTTTTAATCTACTGAGTAATTCCGCACTGGATAACTTTCTGACGAGGTATACTGCGATCGCATATCGCCTACCATAATCAGCCGACCATGTGACACGGATCTCGTTCCCAACAGTGGGTGACAATTTTACCAAAGGACTGATATTGATAGGCCGTGGTGGTCTCTTCGGCTCTACGCTTGGTTTATTAGTAGGTATAGGATTCTGGAAAGATACTTATATTAGCACAATTTTCAATATTCATATTCAAGAGTTTTATTTATATTTAAATGATCAAATTCACCTCACTGTTTCAATTCAAGTAAAATTTGTGCAGATATGTACAATTTAAAAAAAAAAAAGACATAAATCTGGTTTGACTTACTGGTAAAGGACACAATTTCCCATTAACTTTTACTGCAATGTTTGGAGGAAAATAATCTTCCTGTTCGCATGATGTCTCTTGTAAACAGAATCGCATTTGTACCTACAGTTATAATAAATTATACATGAAATTCATGAACACACTAATGACATTATGAGATATATTTTTTATTGTTTCTTTACATGTTCCTTTTGACCACAAAATTTTAAATTAACATTCTATATATATATTAGATTTCAGCATACCTGTACAACATAGTCCATTTTACTGCCAGCTCGACAGTCACGTGAGCTGGCAATATCTGTCGCCTGTTGTGGTGTCAAATGAAACAAGAATGTGTTTTCCTGCAGTCTCATCGAGCCCTGTGGCATTAAACTAGAAGGTTTCAGTAATTCACCTAATAAATCAAAAAATGGAAGTTTCTTCAGTCTAACATCTGGATGAACTGGATATTGACTTGTAGGTTGTATTTGTAATGGAGCCGGTAAGACTTTGGTTGGGTACTGATACGGATTATATGCCGTATTTGTGGTACGCTAAAAAAAGATTTAAAACATTTCTAATATAATACATAAAAAAATAGCAAAGAACAATTACACATTTTCATTTTTCATTATTTATGAATTATATAATAGGAACATCCTTTAAATATTAATTTTTCATGCACATCAAAGGAATAATGCTCACCTGTGGTGCTACACTAGTGTAACCAGTTGACTGATATACTGGATTGGTCCTAGGTGAAGATATTGGTCCCTGAGGTAAAGATGCTTGATGGGCTGGAGTCAATTCTTTCCCAGCAGAAACAGATGCCTGCTGTTGTTGCTGTTGGCTTATCGCTTGTCTTCAAATACATATACTTTCATTACATATATACCGATATTTAAATATATAATAAAAACGTATGAATAAAAAATAATATAAATACCTGGTTGAATAATAATTTCTATTATGCATGTTTTGGTCAATTTGTGGCTCAGAGGAATTACCAGTTTGCCCATACATTTGATGTGTTGCCATTTGATCTGCCCTGGAAACAATATTTCCTTTCACATTTTAAACAAAAATGATCTTACTAGAGCGTACTCTCTCAATATGGCGACTGATTCTTCTTTATTTCACTTATTATCAATTTTAGAACTTCGGCGTAACCACAACTATGCGTATAACTTGCAAAAAAGCATTGTTTCCTACAGATATTTCACTGCGAGACTTTTCACTTTCAGTTTTTCACTTACTGTATCGTCTTGTATAATTCACGTATTTTCAGTCGAATAGCTGGGTGTGATCTTAAGCGCAACAATTCCAATGCACGCGCTTGCAACTCGTTCTTTCTGCCGGATTTATTTCTACCGGCGAAACCAAGAAGCATCTGAAGCTCAGACACTCGAAAACTTAATACCATATTCTGTAATCAGAACACAATCCATTTCCCCTTATATCCTCCTACAAGTACAATTTTTTACGAATGATCGTAACAAATTATATTGCATATATGAATATAGTATTTCTTCAACCAAAAATTGTCACAGCGTGTACATTATGAATGTCGTTTTTAAAGGGGCCAATCATAAAGGAGTATCTCGTTGTATTACACATCTAATTTACTTCCATATTTACAAAAGTAACCACCAGTGCCATAAAGACGACACGGCGGCATGTAAATATTTTGATAGTCGCAGTGTCGCGCGCACGAACGAGATCCAAAGTGACAACATTCAATTCGCGAGAGCGCGACGTCGTGGGGGGGAAAAAACAGCGATGTAACAGACGGTGAAGTGAGAGGAGAGGTTACCCATGGTATTTCCACGCGCGAACGTGTTGTGAACCACCGGAGCCGCGTATCCCCGGCATTCTCAGGATCGTGCCCGTCGCTGCGATCTACCAGTAACGCCCGTCCGTATCGCCGTGATGTAGCACGTGGCAGATCCGCAGCAGCCTTGCACCGCGCAACCGTTAACAGGCACCAGCCGTGCGATAACACGAAGAACGCGCGCCAACGAAATAAAGTCGGACCGGCACGCATCGGATGGCGTGCATAGCACGGGGCTCCAACGTGACGGGAAGGGATTGGGCTGGAGTGGACTAGATTGTCACAGGAAACGATTCTTTCAGCGACGCGGGCCCGGCGAATCCGCTGCCGGGAATCAATCGGCGTTCGCCCCCGATAATGCCGGAAATCGACGCGCGGCACCAGGCGACGCGACGCGGCTTCCCGTGACGAGAAGGCTGCGCGACGTTTCTCCTGCGTGCACCGTGCACACCTGTTCCTCTTATAACGCGCACCCACTCACCTCCAGTTCCTCGGTATCCGCCATCTTCTTGGCCGACTTTTTACCCGCAGCCGTTTTGCCGACGATTATTTCGAAATTCGCGACTACGGAAAAACACGACCGCCGCCGTGCTGTCACACCCGGCAGCCACACTGCGTCTGCCTCACACCCCTGTCACACACT
>NJRQ01002157.1:3294-17050 GCA_003063805.1 Aphaenogaster ashmeadi | reverse complement strand
AAGCCCCTAGAATCTAGTTCCTTCTGAAATGCCGCGCTGCCGCGCGCGGCATTTGCCGCGTCCATCAGTAGGCACCTTTACAGGTATCGACATCGAGTCGATTTCTGGTTTTTGTCTTCATTTGGTGCTTTCCATTTAGTGACACAAGTCGACACAAGTATCGCTCTGTCTTCGTTACTCATTGAATGCAAGAAAGAGATAAAACGACGTTTGTATCGACTTGTGTCTCTAAATGGAAAGCACGAATTAAAGTTAATTGTGAAAACGTTCTTTCTGCAGCGGCTGATGAGTGAGGCAGAGATAAAATTGCTCTGATTAGTTTAATGAGATTGGGAAACATCATGTCATCTAAACTATTTTTAAATGAGCCGATTTCTTCATCCAGAAACTTACAAAATCACGTTATTGGGTACTGCGCATGCACAGTTTTGTCTTTCGACCCAATAACGCTGTCTCTTATACACATCTAGATGTGTATAAGAGACAGTTGTATTACAAGAATAACATTGTTACATTACATGTAACTTCCATGTTATATTGCCGTTATAAAATGTGTTCACTGGGTGTTACGCTATCAAATAGTGTATTTGAGCTAAACAGCCAATGAACTAGGCAAATAACGTGATTTTAACGTTCACCGTATCTAAAAGACGGTATTGCAAAAACTCTCTAATGTGTGAGAGGTCTGTTTGTGAAGGCTAGTGCCATTGCGCATGCGTCAGAAATCCCGCAATCTGGGATCACTACTACGGCTGGAATTTAAAAACCGTACTAGATTTGTCACCATCGTACTAGCGTACTATATGGGTGGATTCTGTAAAGCGCATATGCGCGCATTTTTCTATAGTAAACTATGGGTGCTTTCCAGCAAAGACACTGTGTTACACAGTGTCGCCTGTGTACGTTGCTGGAAAGCACCCATTACGTATGCTATAGATATATGCGCGCATATGCGCTTTACGGAATCCACCCTATATTAGATCTAGTACAATCGTACTACCCAGATAGCCAAATGCAGTGAGTTTGCTGTCATGTTGCCAACAATCGTTGAAGCAACTAATTTTGACAAGCTTAGACCTAGTTTACACCGAGCACTTGGTACGCGTATCAAGTAGTGTATTTGAGCTGATCAGCCAATGATTAAACTACTTTACTAGTTATTTACCATTTGATACGCGTATCAAGTGCTCGGTGTAAACTAGGTATTAGAACAAGGTGAGGCATTGGCCGCGTTCAGCAGACTCAACAGTTGAGCAACGTTACTAGATTTATCTATATTGGGTCTGTTTTCTGTTCCTGAACTGCTGCACTAGTTCAGAGTTTATCTTTTTCCTTCCAATGTGGAGTAAAAAAGATAAACTCTGAACTAGTGCAGCAGTTCAGGAACAGAAAACAGACCTATTATATGCCTTATATCTTCATATATTATAGAAAATCTAGTAACGTTGCTCAACTGTTGAGTCTGCTGAACGCGAGCTACAATTAAAAAACTTCATAGCTTGAAAACATATACGCAATAATGGATGGAAATCATTATATATGTGTTGTTGCCGTCATGTTTTCATCATGATGTTTATTGTTTAATATGGAACGACAAATCATTCGTTGCTGTCATGTTGCTGACATGTTGCAGACAACATAACGTACCAGTATTGCGGACCGTTTGCTCTTGAAATTTCGTCAACTGATTGCATGTATAAGCAGTCATGTTGCTGCACATTCGTAACGTGTTGTATTTCAATGTCAGCAAATGTACAGCAAATATATAATAACACATGCAATGCATTAGTTTTCTCAAAATGCTATTTCACGCTTGGTTATCTGGGTAACACTGGCAACGCTGTTTAGTAATATATTTACCCTATATTTTTCAAACTTTTTTGTTAATAACTTTTTAATAAGCAACGAGCGATGATTAAGTTATAAGAAAAAGTTACTCAGAATTATGTCCTTGACAACATATATCAAGGTCATTGAAATCGGTGAGGTCGCCTTTAATATTAAGTTTTACCTGATTTTTTTCGGTTTCTACGAAAAAAAATACATAAGAAAATGTGGAAATAAAACGATCCCCGAGTGCGAAAACGCTTAAAAGTTGTACCCTCGTTTAAAGTTTTGTATATACCATATACTACGTTTACGCGAGGCGTTACTTCTGTAGTAACTTACTCAAATTATCGTAACTTACGATAATTCACTCCGCGTAAACGGGGTTGAACCCGTTTACGCGGAGTGAATTATCGATAATTTGAGTAAGTTACTACAGAAGTAACACTCGCGTAAACGTAGTAATACACATGTGTGTTAAAATATAGAGGAAAAAAGTTTTAATAAATCACAGTCGTTCGTAGTAATAATAATATATTTTGCCATAAGCGTTCGCTTTGCTAATTACAAAAATAGCCTTGTTGATCATTAGGAATGTATACATTGCAAAATCGAGGAATGTTGAGAAAACGGTTGACTCAACATTTTTCTAATTCATATTTCTCATCTCCCCATTTTTCAACAACCATTAACATTAAAACTATCTCTTTTAATCTCCTAATATAAAATATTTCCGCTTTACAAAGCGATATTTTGCTTAAAGCACAACGCTAATACACTTTGAAAATGTGCAAATTAAAAAGTAGATTCGACTTATGGCGAGTGATTTGTACATGCGATATTTTTTTTCTTACACTTTCATATACATTTAAAAAATAACGCAAAAATTGTAAAGAATTATCTAAAAAAAAGCAAACGATTATAATAAGTGCCCATACCTCATAAAAACCTAGATAGCACACGATATCCAAAGAATGTCTATAGGATGTTCTAAGGACATTGAACGTTCTTAGAATGTTCTATGGACATCTTTAGGAGGTCTGTACTATCTGGGAAGTGGAGCCTGAAATAGTTGCTTCGCGATAAAGCTACGGAAAGTGTAAGAAAATGCGGCTAAGAAAAACAAAGCTTATAAAATTATCATATTATATAGTCATATTTAAGATTAGATATACATACTTAGGCTGCGTCCCGATGGAGAAAGAAATAGCGGAACGGAACAATAACGGAATCATTCTGATTGGTTAGTCCCATGGAGCTTGTTTGTGCCCTACAGGGCTAACCAATCAGAATGATTCCGTTATTGTTCCGTTCCGCTATTTCTTTCTCCATCGGGATGCAGCCTTATCCGAATTAAATCCAATGCAATTATATCGAATGAGAAATTTACATTGTACAAGATTCAGAATTTTGTATTAAATTTAACACTGTACATGTTTGTATAGTGTAATCCGTACATATCTAGTTATCATTTAGAGTTATTTAGAATAGAAGCATATTTCGCATTAAACATATAGCTAAACATAATTAGATTGTTTATATCTTGATTGCGTTTTGGATTTATTGGATTGTCAAAAATATCTTATTGCTATTGGGTTGTGCACTTTTGTGTAATGCAAGACATATATCAAATTGAAATTCGGCAATGAAATGCATTTTGTGTCATTAAATAGCTTCATTCGGCGAGAAGTTTAATACAATATATACTTCATATAAAATGTTAAACTATTTAGTTAAAAACATAAAAATAGTATTGGAAAGTTACAGAATAATCACATATGACTTAAAATTTATGATCCCTTACTGTAAATATGTTGGGTCATGGTGTTTAAAAGTTGAAAAGTAAATTTTGTTTATCGTATTATATATTGAAATAAATTAGAGACTTTGTATATTACCATTCGCATGATAATATGAATAGTAAAATATAAATTATCGTTTTTATTGTTCTTCATTAATGAATAAATGCATCGTATATATATATATATATATATATATATATATATATATATAATACAATAATTATAAAATTTTATGTACACATGCGCGTGTAAAATTTGTATCTTATGTTCCCAAAATATTAAAAAAAATCTTTATAACAATCAAGATTTACAATTTTCTAATAATTTATTAATCAAAAAGAATCTTTGGCATATTCTATGAATTTATTATACGTATATGAGTTATGATATATGAAAACAACATTTGTCTCAATGTATTATGTTAGAAAAATGTATATGATTTGTCACAATTTTCTAATGTTATATATAATCTAATACAATAAGGGATCAGAGAACTTAATAAATATCATCTGTCTCAAGTAGCTAGTTTTATTATAATATATTTCGAAACAATTTTTAATCCTTAAAATAAATTAAAAGAACTAAATCTGTAAAAATATTAAAATTTGACCAATTTCATATGGATCATAAAGATGCTATCTACATATGCATTATTCCTATATTTGCAAGCAAATATTAACAGGATCTTTTTAAAGTTTACGGTAATATTTCAAGATATTAGGATCCAAATGCCTGATATACGGTTTGTAACAATAATGTGAGCGATTACTTATATTATTGCTTTAAATATAAAATTTTGTTTGATAGATTATAGTTTGATAGATTATTAAGCAAACATTTTCGTGTTACTATCCCATATAAAATCCAATCTTCATTGTTATCTCTATTATTGCCTGGCAGCGTTTCTCTAAGCTTTCCATCTAGAAATCCATACCCAAAACGAGTAATTATCACATTGCTCCAATTTCGAGTGATATGCTTTAGTACATGCTTGTCGCTTTTTAATATGTTTGTGATAATAATAGTTTCAACCGTGCCTTAAGATTTATTAAATGACAGTATTAAAATATAATTATTTAAGAATATAATAATAATCTCATAATTGTCCAAAAAATTTTTAATTTCAAGACAATAAAGGTAATCGTCCGCATACTCTTGTGTAACAACTATAAGTGAAATCCAGATGGCTAAGTATGTCGAAAAGATTTTCGTAAAGTGTTTGGTATAAGTTTTGTCAGGTATAAATTTAATGCAGGACATGTAATATCGCTAGCAAAAATATAACAAAGTTTTTCAAAAATATATAACAGGAGCAAATATACCAGAAGCTCAACAGAATCTGATTTGCAAATTCTGCTCAGAACGCAAGCTCAATGTGGATACAGTTCATGTTCATCTGCTGCAATTTCTGTTTGAATCTACTTCCAATTTGTTAATAAACCACTAAGAATTTGCTTATGATTAATGAGCAATCATAGAATTAAGTCTATTTAATTAATTTTTTTGTTCAAAATGCAAATATACGTTTGATATATGTACATAAGTACATATGTACTTAA
This sequence comes from Aphaenogaster ashmeadi, assembly GCA_003063805.1. Taxonomy (NCBI): domain Eukaryota; kingdom Metazoa; phylum Arthropoda; class Insecta; order Hymenoptera; family Formicidae; genus Aphaenogaster; species Aphaenogaster ashmeadi. Next base: position 11,862 of record NJRQ01002157.1, on the reverse strand, counting down.
ATATTATATAGAGAAATTGCAGTATTAACGCAATTTAACTTTCGCAACCGATAGCGTAATGATACGCAAATTAAAGACTGCGAACATGAGACGTAGTTAATCTTCCGTTTGTAATAAAGCATAAATGCTTCTCTATCGCTCACATAAAAGAATGATATCGAATACATGCGGTGTTAGTATGTAATCATAAAAATGTTAATAAGATAAACAACCCAATCTAAACCAACCCACATCTAAACAATCCAATTTGAGTGTTCAGTTAGTTTTAGCTACTATACTAAAATTTTGTTTGTTATCGTATATATATATATATATAAAACAAAGTATTTCTATATAAATATAAAATACTAAATTTTAATAAAATTTATGGTATTAATAAATAAATGTACTTTTTCATTTATTCGTATTATTTCACATGGTAACAAATAATGCTCAGAATTTTCCGATGATTGAACAATTCAAGTAATTCGAATGTCAAGCTCGAACCTTATTGTTTAAATTATTCAAATCTAAAGATATATTTGTACAATTCAATTCGGAATTTAGATAGAATAGCAACGTAAAATTAGACGATATATGAAACAAAAAACCAAAATTGATTATTGTTTGGAATTAAAGCTATTTTCACTCGGATTTTCCTCAAGATTAGTACTTTTGCCTATTGCAAATCGATCAAACAGTTCGATTATTTCCATTCAAAGTGTATGAATTGCTCAAAAGCTCGAATGTTTTTATTTCAATCTATTAGAACAATTTGGCCACATAATTTGTGAGTCTGTATATAAACTCTAATAAGAAACAATAAATTAGAGATATTTTACATCATATTGCAATAAATATAAATTTATGTTACAATATGGCAATTAAATTCGTATTTTTCGTATTTATCGTACATTTTGTATTTTTTTAATTTTATGATTAGAAAGTAATTGAAATTTTTTTTGTAATTCTCATGTTATGTTCTAATATCATGATAATTTGATTTATTAGTCATATATTTTCATAAATATTACGAGATCATTATATTACAAAGATGGCAGTATGTTTAATAAAATGAAAATGGAATTCTAACAATGATAATTAAATATTTAACAGAATAATTTGAAATATTTATTGTTCTGTTGTTTGTGTCATCAATGTTGCATATTATCTCTTGTTTAAAGTTAGCACCTCAAAGAAAATATTTAATTTATCTTATTATGAAGAAAAACAAAAAAGTCAGATATCAAAAGTTTAAGAAGCCTGTATTAAAGATAAACGTCAGACATTTACTTAGAAATAGAAATCGTGTTGATATGTATATTGTGCCCAGTCAGCAAAATGTTAGCAATTTGTAAGCAAATTGTTAGCAAATTCGATCAAAAATATTCAACAAATTGCATCAACTATGTCCGCATTAAGCTTGGGTTTTGTAGACAAAGCTTGCTAACAAAATGTGAGGCCAAATTGACGCCAAAAACCGAGGCAGAATTTGGCATCAACCTCCGCCGCGTAGATCTTGCTCGGTTTTTGGCGTCAATTTGGCGTCAAACTCCGCCGCGCAGGGCGCAGATCTTGCTCGGTTTTTAGCGTTAATTTGGCCTCATATTTTGTTAGCAAGCTTTATCTTCTTTTTGCTATCAATCTGCCAACAACGTTTGATCTAACAAATTTTGTACTAAATTTGATGCCAATTTGATTACAAAATTTGTAGCGAGCAGCTTGGCAAATTTTGCTATGACAGATTTGGCTGACTGGGTGTATATGTGTATAATTTTTATTAAAATAAGATTGAAAAATCTGTCTACCGATTCCAACAAATGTTAAAATCTATATTGACGATCAGTTCTCACAGATCATTGTTAACATTTATAGACAACTCAATGTAATCAATGTTACGTTGCTTGATTTAAATTTTCACTTGTTTTTTCATCAACAGAATATATTATAAAATCAATTATAAATCTGTACCTCAGCGGTAAAGGATCGTATGTCCATTTTTTTGTCAAAATTGAGTTAATATTTTTTCCAATATACCAGGAGCTTAAACTTTAATATAGTAAAGTAAAAGATGTTATGTCCATTACGACTAGTTTCTAAGATACAACACTTGTTGTTAGACAAAGTTGTACTAAAAATTTTTATATAGATAAACAATAATAAAAAAACAAAACAAAAACAAAAAAACATGTCAGTTTCATTGCTTTAATAAATATTAAAAAAATTAAATTACTACTTTTATATCTAAAAAATACACTCTTTCCCTATTTAAAACTTTAAACTCTGTTTTCTCTAAACTTATAATAATGGATATACGATTCTTTACCTCTAAAGTACAGAAATATGCATTTATGTGTCCGACTAGAAAAAAATTATTTTTGAGACTTAAATGATTAAACTTAAACTATAAACTGGTTATAAAATCGATCCCTGCTAAATTACAAGGAATGTGCACGAAAACAGCTTTTTGTATAAAAATATTTCTTTTTAATGGCTGGAACTAAACGTGTCCCATTTTCCAATGATATAAAGATACGAATATATATAATCATCGATAATCATAAAAAGAAGTACATAATGCATTATATCGAACCACTTATTATATTCGGATTTTCTGATAGATATTCTTATCTGTCAATTATCCCAATATAGCATGAAACAAATTTTAACTTCCATGATTCTACAGCAAGATATGACATTTCCAGAGAGATAGCCAAAGTAAAAAAATTTGGTAAGTTTCAATATTTTTAATCTATATACTTTAACACAATATTAGAATATTTTTCAACTATGTGTGAATACTGTGAGAATGCGTAAATAATAAAATTAAGTATGTACATACAATATAATAGTGATATTTGATGTCGACCGAATTCGTTTGTTTAATTAATGCGCATGGATCATGGAAAGTAAGAAGATATCTGGAGGCAGTGTAATTCCTCATTTCAAACAAAAGGCAAATAGAAAGAATGATAAATAGTAACAGATTTAGGGTGCAGTCCACTTGACGCTACAAATGCTTCGAAGCATTTGGTTGACAAATCAGAAGAAAGAATTTTACTAATTGACCAATCAGAAAATGCTTCGAAGCATTTGTAGCATCAAGTGGACCGTAGCCTTAATTGGCTATGCCATTTTGTGATTATGTTTTCAAATGAAACGTAATGTATTTCTGAAGTCGTAACATACGTAAAATATAGTAGAATATTATTTCTATAAAATGCTTATAAATAGTACTTTTTTTGGTATAAAATTGACGTTAGAAAAAAACTATAGCAAAAATTTCGCGTCTTGGTAGCCATATATACAATACGATGGACTTCAATCTTTTTCCTTCTTCCTTACGTTTATCCAGGTTATCCAGCATAGATTATACGTCCTCCAGTTATTTCTTAACTTTATATATTAATCACTACATTCGTATGTTTTCGTGAGAAATTTAATTAAGCGCTAGCTTATTGTTGTATTAATTGTAATATAGCTTTCTCATTGATGTGTATTGTATGATGTACATATTATACATACGATGCGATGAACCGTATTGTATCCATTTCGTGATATTTAAAGCTCTCAGCTATTTTGACACTCGTCACAGAAAGAAATTGTCTAACGATTTATTACTTTACAAGGTAGGTCATTCCGTTTCGCTATCGGAATATTCTATTTTCGTAGAAGTGCGAGGTTTCTTCGAGTATCTTAATCCTAACATGTCCGCAATCTCCTCAATATGCGACAATACCTGGGATATAATAAAGTTGTGATTAAAATAACAAGATTAATAAAGGTAAAAATAAGGTAAAAATTGCCAACGCTGTTGTTAGTGTGTAATTAATGTCTATTTAACATCAATTCATATACAAATTAAATGTCGCAAAAATTTCGACCCCGGTTCGGGTCCTCCTCAATGCGTATGTCGAATAAAGATGTAACTATTCTAATGTCAAATTGAGTCCTCCATGTTCAAATAATGTAAGTCGTGTAGTTATAAAATGTTGTAGACATGATTGTGGTTGTCATATTGTCAAAGGTGTTAAAATTTTTTAAAAAGTCAAATAAATAGACAGCAGATCTGCAACATTGCAGTGACAAGTCTCATGCTTACTGATGTGGAAATGCACAGAGAGTGATGATAATCATAAAAAAAGTACATAATGCATTATATCGGACCATTTATTACATTCGGATTTTCTGATAGATATTCTTATCTGTCAATTATCCTAATATAGCATAAAATGAAATAAACAAATTTTAACTTACATGAAATAAACAAATTTTAATTTACATGATTCTACAGCAAGATATGACATTTCTAGAGAGATGCCACAACATGTCTGCAACATTTTATAACTACACAACTTACATTTAAATATAGAGGACTCAATTTGACATTAGAGTAGTCACATCTTTATTCGACATACGCATTGAAGAGAATCCGAACCGGGGTCGAAACGTTTGCGACATTTAATTTGTATATTAAATGATGTTAAATAGACATTAATTACGCACTAACAACAGCGTTGGCTCTTATTGGCAATTTTTACCTTATTTATTAATTTATTTACATAGAGCCTTACAATTCTTATATTTATTTTAAAATAACAAGCTTTTCGACTAATATTACTTACATAATCTAATTGTTCCTTTGTATGCGCAGCAGAAAGACAAAATCTAATTCTGCCTTCCATTAATGGCGTTGCTGGGAATCCGACACCAACGGTTGCAATGTTACGGGTTGTCAGAGTACGGATCACTGCACTGTGTTGGATAATGTAGAAAGAGAGAAAGAGAGAGAGAGAGAAAAATAAAATGGCAAATTCGGATTTTAGAAATAATATTTTGACTCACTTACCCGATTTTAGAAAATAAGTAAACTAGCATAGGCACAACGGGCGAATCCTCGTTTCCATAAATTATAACTCCGATCTGATTCAATCTGCGTCTAAAGTATCTCGTATTCTTAGCTAACTGTTTGATACGTTTTTCACCAGCATCGGTACCATCTTCTCCTGTAATAATTCGCATTGACGTGATAATTTGTTGCGTAACAGGCGGAGACATCGATGCTGCGTACGTATGCGCGTGACCATATATCCTTATGTGATTTATCAATGCCTGAAACAAACGTCTGATTAAAGTATATAGGTATTAAATATATCAAAGCTGAACAATTATTAAAATATTACTTTCGTTCCAGCTATATATCCACCCGCCGAGCCAAAGCTTTTTGTGAATGTTCCCATGAGTATATCTATTTCGCGCGGGTCAATGCCGTAGTAGTTGCAAACTCCTCTCCCGTGTTTTCCCACGGCTCCTATGCTGTGTGCTTCGTCCACATAAAGATAGGCCTATCCGAGAATAAAAAAAGTTTATATTAATCCTAACAAGAATTTAGGAAATAACAGTTCATGATTACAGTCGAAGTAACTTTTACGGACTTTGTATTTCTTTTTTAACTCTAATATCTCAGGTAAGTGGACGATTGAACCTTCCATAGAATAAACACCCTCAACAATGATAACTATTTTCTTCCAAGGTTTGCCAGTCTCCGGCTGCCCAAAAACAATAGCCTTCTTCAAACATTCTTCTAAGTGTTTAACACCTGTGATAAACCGTGACTTTTTTGTATTTTTAACAGAAGATAGTTATATATTGTAAATAATTATTGCATAATATACGTACTATTATGCTCGAAGATCCGTGTTACTGCACCAGATAGTCGCAGTCCGAGTATAAGCGACGCATGATTCTTCTCATCGCTAAGAACTAGACAATCTTTGCTGACCAAAGAAGGTAGGTTTAAAGAATTCGTGGCAAATCCCATTCCAAATACTATGGCGTCTTCCACTCCCAAAAATTTTGCAGTTAATTTTTCTAGTTCATCGTGTATCGGCATAGTACCTTAGTGCAATAAAAATAATTCGTTTAATTATTTTTCGTTGTACATAATCTTGATTTAAAAAAATAAATATAGAGTTTCTTTAATAAATCATAGCGTCATCAAATTAAAAAAAAACAAAAACTTTCAAACAATCAAGTTCGAAGTTTACAATTCGGTATAAAAATTCGTTATCTATAAATTAATTTATGAATAGCGACTAATAAAACCATAATTAAAATTCACTATTCATATGACAACCATATGGAATGGCAAAATAATACAGTGTTCGTCCATATGGTTGTCATATGAATAGTGTATAGAATATTCACTAAATAGATATTAACTGTTTGAGTTTTAAGCGTAATCGAGCGCAATCGTGTTTCTTTGCTTTGTGCTTACTTTATTGAGTTATTTATTTCATAAAAATAAAAAACTGTGATTTAGTAATCACTATATGAGTCTTGACAGTTGCGGTAAAAGCGCAACAATGTCGTCAATGACCCTACTACAGGCGTGTTCCAAAATTGACTGCCAGTACTGAAAATCTATAATATACGTAACGTAAACTATAGAATTTCAGTACTGGCAGTCAATTTTGGAACGCGGCCTATGATGTTTGCTTGGCACTTTTCACATTCTTGGAACTGCCTTTAGCAATCCTCAAGCAATTAAACAATTTATCTGATTAGTGGACAAATATACGAAAAAAACAAAGTATTTTCCACGAACAAAATTTTTTATTTCGCATATTTTCTCATAGAAATATATAGTAATAATTTAATTAATCTCTATCGACGTTTCTAAATGTTCTACATGTTTCCATTTATTTATTCAAGAGAAACGCTTAAATAATAATTTACCTAATTCAATACGTGTACTGCAAGTGGCACAACCGAATTTCCTGAGCGTTTCGATGCTCTCGTCGGCGCACTTACCATTCGCTTCGGCGAACCCTAAATAATTGTAAGAGCCCAAATTTATACATTGCGTTTTAGTTCCAGTAAATCTGTCAGGATTAAAAAATTCGGGATTTCATTTCTATTGATACGTGGCAATCGCTTTCGTACGTGGTCAAACTTACTGAAACGTCCATCCATAATCGTGAGTTACCCGATTTTTTAATGTGATTGTTGCACCAGGAACAGAACAAATCGGTCTGTTCCAACAGTCTCTGACTCTTCTGTAAACGTACTTGAGATAAAACTTCTCAAAATTATCATAGAGCGGGGCATATCCCTAAAAACATATATTTAATATGAAAAGATATTTAAATGTTGCATGAGAAACAAGATATTGTTCACACAAAATTGATAAATATTGTACAGGAAAATATAATTGTTATATATGTACACAAAAATCGAAAGATTTTAAACATATAACAAAGATACTAATTTTACTACTTTTAATAAAAATTATTTTCTATTATAATATATAATATAATATATATATAATATAATATATAATAGAACATATAGAATAAATAAAATTCTATAGGATACTTATACATAATATCGTGACTTTTATATGTTACTAATATACAACACTTTTATTTATTCATACGCATTTATTGGAATCTTTTAATATATTACTATTAATGTTGATGTTGAAGTATGTAGCCAAAAATTTAATATGCCTAATCTAAATTTAATGTTTTTATTTTAAATTAATTTTTCTTTACTTTTCATTTATAAGTATATTGCAATGTGTATCAATGTTTAATAAAATATAAATGATCATCGTTGTACCTCTCTATTTTTTTCGGCAATCTTCGGAACAAAGAATAACTGATTAATAAATCCCAGGAACATGAGAATATAGAAACCGAGGTGTGTAAGCGCCGCTGTGATGAATGGAACTTTTTCAAAGGATTCCTTTGACCGTAGTGCTTTTGGTAATTCCGCTTTTGTTGGACCGTAGGCAGACTGCAATAAATTTATACACTAAATTGCACAATCTACGAAAATATGATTAATCGATCAAGGTGTCTGTTCAAATTTTCAAGATGTAATGTTTGAAATGTTTATTCGGTGTTTTTTCTTAGAAAAAAATTCCTTGCAAATTTCTTATTTTTTAATATAATCTCATTTAAATTTCTTTGTAAAACTAAAGTGCTTTTATAAAAATTTAAAATAATATACTTAATATATTATCTTGCATATATTATCGTATATTCTTAATTTATATTGTCCTCGTTTTTTTCCAACTTGTATCACAGGATAAAAATCTAGAGTTATCCGTTTCAAACATTAAATTTGAAAGAGTATTGAAAAAAGTGTGCAAATTAAGAATTTGCACAGTGCTTCCTCATCAGGAAGTTTTTCTTTATTTCTCCTTTTTTTTCGTTTGGCTTCCTCATAGAGGAAGCTTTGTGAATCAACGAAGGTTTGAAGATTACAATTTTATATGAATTAACGTACACACTTCATTACTCGAAAAGTACTTAATAAAAAAATACTTTATTATAGTGTTTTGAAAAGCACTCGAAGCAAGCTATAAGAATATGCAATAAAAAAGTGGGGTTTCAATAGTAAAAATTGAAAAAAGACCTAAAATAAAAATTTAGAAAAAATAAAAAATTTTATAAATATGAGGAAGCAAAAGATCCCCTTTGTCGATCATCACCAAATACAATACGAACCTTCCTTTAATAATACTCTACATTTAAAAAAAAAATTCAGCCCGATATCTCAAAATTTGCGGAAGTTACAGCA